>SJYV01055809.1:370545-401535 GCA_006410875.1 Neotragus pygmaeus
TCCCACTATATTTGATGACAATGACCCCCAAAAGCCATAGCATATAATGTGAGTGGCACCTCTGGATTTAAGCAATGCAGGTAACATAGCAGTCTCTAAATTAGGGGACCAGGAGATTAAAAATTTCAACCAAAAGCTCGAATGCTTTTACCTTGGGAAAACAGCCCACCTTAACAAGGCTTTAATTTTTCTTCTTAAGAGCAACAAAATTATTGCTCTACTGAAAAGATGAATTAGCCCTTCTACCATGCTGACACATAACTAACTGCATTTCTTCTGGAGCTCAGCTTACAAAGTTTGAAGTAGTTAGGCTACTCCCCAGCACCAGAAGCCAAAACTCTGCTGCCAAAGGTACCAGCCATATGGACATGCCCGAAAGTCTCCAAACTGGTTTGATAGCCACAGGAGCCTATTGCTACAACCATAAATTATACATTTCTAGGAATGCTGCTTTTCTTTTCATTGACTGCCATTTCCAGGAAAGGGTTTTTCTTTTTTCTTTTACTGCTCTCAATGGAAGTTTTTCTGCTGACATGGTCCATAATTAAAAATCAAAGTAATAAAGTGACATTCTCAAATTTGAATACTGGGTACAAAAAGCTTAATTGCCAGTCCTGCAAGCCAAACGGCTCAGTGGCTCCAACATTAAGTTATAGAGATTTTCAAGAGAGTAATTAGATAGGACTTTAAAAGTGCATCCATTTAATTTTATTAGAACAAGTTTTAGAACCTTAAGACAAGCTGCAAATACTGAGCTACAATTTTTTTCCTTTTCATATTTCATTTATCGGAAAGTGATTTAACAACTGCCACTATATCCAAGTAGATAGATAACTGTTCAAAGAACTCAACTAATAGGGAATGTCATTAACGTTTCCTGGATTTAAGGTGCTTGTGCCCATTATGATATATAAAAGTGAAAATACCACAGAACTTTTAGCACCTCAACTGACCAGCACCCAGTGTCTGACTTCATATGACAGAGTAAGGGGTCACTGAGCAAATTATGACTCTTCACAGAATGAAGTTACCTCAAGCCAGTGTAGTTTACAACTGCATTCCTTTCCCAGAGGATTCAGTTAAACAAGTAAAGGAAAAAATAACATTCAACATGTTTCATTTTTTTTCTTTTGATCTCCAACATCTCCAAAACTAGAGGAAATAAACATGATCTACTGCTTCAACACATATATCCATAATATAATGGGGGTCTAAATATAGATAATTTAGGCACATAAGCCACTGAAATTGATTTAAGAACAAAGACTGTTACATAACCTCTATTGGAACATGGACAGCAAAAGGTTTTGAATTTTCATAATCTGGAAAGTCAATTATTATTTATCAAGTGTGATGCCTTTTTAGCAAGTTATCTTAATGTAGCAAAAAACTTAGGTGTGTTTCTAATGAATTTTTTTAACTTCAACGCTGGAAAAATGATTTTACTGAACCATGTGAAATAGTAGTTAGAACTGTTTTTATTTCAAGTACAAAATCTGTATTAAAAACAACACAGCTTCATGTCCTTCCTTCTGTATTTCTCCTCACACAAGGGAAAAAACACATTCCCTAATATATTTTCTGGGAGCACTCTCTTTGTAATATTTCCTTTGCAAAGGTCCTGTTCATATTTGTATCTTATTACTTTTCTTATACTGGATTTATTGATAGTTTCTAACAAAAATATGATTTCAGTATATTTACTGAACAAAATTCAATATAACAGACCCCAATTCAATTTTTTTCATCAAAATGGAGAACAATAAAGAACCAAAAGTCCTCAGTTCAGATACATAGCATCAAAAACACTTATATTGTTTAAAGAAATAACTCAATAAGGAGGAAGTGATAGATATTACTTAAAGAACAACATTAGCTTTGTTTATTTATCTATGTTTCTAATAATCTTGCCTCTAACTTAGTAAGCAACAAATAGTTTTGGTGTTCCTGGGTTATTGAATCTCATATAAGTACAGTCATTTTCTAAAAATAGAGAAAAAATCGTGATTATGAATTTTGAGGTACCCATGGTCCATACTTACTGTTAATCATCATTTCATGTATTCAAATTTAATTTAAGAGAATACTTTAAAACCTTACCGAGTCTGTTTCCCATATTATTTTGCTATTGTGCCAGTATTTTTTGTAAGTTAAATCATGTTTATGCTTTGCATGTTTATAAGAGTTTGCACTCTGAATCTATAATGTCCTGCTTTTGAAGACTGATTACAGAGGGTTTTCTTCATTGACCATTAGATAAAGGGTTGAAAAATAACTTTGGTTTACAATAGATTTTTACTTTAATGGATGGGTGTATTCATTATTTACCTGTTTTCAGTCTCTTGTGTACCAGCCTAGTGATGATTATAGTTGTTTTAAAGATGATCCTCATTTCTGGTCTATTGCATCATCCTGAGATTTAGTAATGATTTTAGATTTTCCACCTAAATTACAGGGCACTTTCCACTGAAAATGGTAAACAATATTACAAACTAAAAAAAAAGGAGTAATCTGATTTCTGGGAAGAGGGAGCCCAGTGAAAGATGTGTACTTTTATAAGGATGGACAATGGAAAGCAAAATAATAACTCCTAACTTTGATTGTTCAAATATATTCTGCAATACAGAGAGCTGCATGCAGGCTGGAGCAGGCATGGGGCAGGAAGGTTAAGTAGAAGAGAAGGCACAATACTTCAGATTGGCAGTAGACTGCAGCAAGAATAATCTAATCAAAACGAAATTAAATTATCTAGTCCCAGGGCAGGCTCCTGGGACTGCTGCACTGAATGCTAGCAGAACTCCTCCTAGACATTTTTCCCCAGTCAAACTCACATGATGAATGCAGATGAAATTTGAAATATGAAAATCTGAAATAATTTATGGAAGTTGTCAGAAATTTGGCCTGCTTGTGGTGTAATTTCCTCTGAGACGAGGCAGGCCAGCTCACTGCTGCAAGACTCGGAGCGGCTGCTGGCCTTCCAGTGGATGGATCAACCCCTTTAAAATGCTCTACCAGACAAATTACAGCTCATTACACACAGCCTTGCACCATGCCATTATGTCAGAGGAAATCTTTTTTCATTTGCACAAATTTGCTTGGAATTCTCATATTTATTTGAGCATCCATTATCGAATCTGAACATTGAATTATCCACAATTATTTTCTGGGTACGCGGATGTTTGTGTATATGGAATAGATGGTGACTGCGGGGCTATAAAAATATTACCGTGTGGCGGAAAACCCCACGTCCTTTGCAGCTATGTAACCAAGAGCATTGTGTGACTGTTGAAAGAGAATTGACTTTTGCGAAGATATTTACAAGATTCTTTTTCTTTGTGAAGGTCCTTGGAAGGAGGGTGACTCTGCTCTCAGTGACTCTTTCTCTGCTCTGTGATGGATGAGAACTACAAATTATTTGTCACACCTGGGTTAGGATCCCATTCTCCCTCCCCACACAATTTGGTTTTTGATGGTCATTTGCCTATTAATCCTATCCTGACGTATATTCTTGAACAGGGCATTTCTTCTGATTGCTGAGAAAAACATCACTCTCCTGCAAATCATTCCTTTCTTTGTCATTTTTCTCATTACATTGCCATAGCAAAAGTAGGCTCTATGGCTCGGAAACACTGCAATATAATCACACAATTAAATAATTGTCTACAGAAATTAACTAGTTTTATACAAATCCTAATTATAAGAGTGTTTGTATCACAGCTTTTAAATGGTTCCTATTGTTTAGCCTAATAAATCTCTGCTAAAGGTAATATTTCTAAATTGAGAGCAGTACTTCTCAATATTATTTTACCCAGTCATACAGGCTTCTATCTAAATGCCTCGTCAACCTTTCCAATGACTAAATAATTAAATGTTTTCCATTGACTTGTTGACATTTCAGTCCTTATAACAGGTATAGATTCAAAAGGAAAATGCAATCATTCTCCAAAGCCAACTTTTATTTTCTTGAAGGCTTTGATACATGGATAAAACAACTTGAAAAAGCTCTAAGGCAAGTATACCTTTAAACTCTCACTATGATTTTGAAAATCCAATTCAGTTACAAGAAAACAAGATGTACTTTTCCGTATAAGATGTGTTTGGGTTGAAGAATCTGTTGTACTGACACATCAAGGTGAGTAAATAACCTATTATTTTGCTAGCCAGCATCCATAAACATTAGCATAATATACTTTTTTAAGTAGAAAATAAATTCTACATACTATAAGTAGTGATTACCAAAATTTAGGAAAACAAAGTGGCTTATCAAACTAATGGAAAAGCTAGATTCTTGCATAATACCAAAGCAACTTCATTCTATACTTCAGCCCTTCGGAGCCCAGACTCCTCTAAGATCCACTGTGGGGCTGGAACATGTCACAGCCTCCCCAGCTTCTCCTTGCTGCAGGAAACTTTGTAATAGCACTCAGATAAATAAAGAAGCTGGGTTGGAGATTATTGCTTTCATTGTGCTATTGTGTATGTGTATTATAGAGTCCCTCCACAGTCTGACACAATCAGTTGAATGTAGGACAAGACAAATGTTGTATATGACAGTGGGATAGTATTGAAAGATGACCCCATATCTAGAGGGCTAAGAGTTATGGATGCATTGATACTTGCTACTAACATTTGGAAGCGTGGCTGTTAAATTTTGCCTGCTGGCTTCTGGCTGGAGCCCCTGCCTGGGCAACAGAGAAATTGAAAAGAACTGCAGGCAGCTTTTTTTTTTCAGTTATACATCAAGGAACTTTGTTCTTTCTTTATTATAACTGACCACTGACAGGAGTGGCTTGTGAAGAAAGCAAGGCAAACAGGCACATTGAACACTTCCCAGATAATCATTGTTGTTCATTTTATTCACTTTCAGTGGACGCTTTTTTTTCTTAAATAACTGTTTGAAAATTTTTTTTCTTAAATAACCATTCAAAAAATTTAAAGAGACATTTCCAAACCAGAATATATTATGAAAATCACAGGAAAGACTGAGAATATGCAAAGAAAACATTTTTTGTTGATAGAGTAGGACCCACTTAGAAAATGTAGTTTATGGAAAAAATGAGGTAAATAGTGTTTCTTATAAAGACCTGTTGGGAAGTTATATAATAAAAAAAAGTCTCAAAAAATGTGTGTCTAGAATGTTTGGAAGCTAGACTGTGAATAACATTTATTTTCAAAACAATAAATAGGTGGATGGTCTTTGAAAATATGGGGTATATTCTATATGTGCAAAGGAAAATGTACATGAACATTAAGCTTACAAGTTTGAATATGATATATTTACACAATTACACAATTACATAGCTATGGTCTTTGTGAAACATTACTAATAACCAACCTCTTTCATAAATTAATTTGAGAGTACATTTTAAAAACGGGAAAGATAGTTTGTTATTCATAATATGGATAAAGACATTTGACTCTAAGAGCCAAACTTATATATTTTGCTTGTGCTTAACTTCGTGACCTTAAAGCTTTATTAAAAAGTCCAGGGAATCTAGGTTTGAGTTAAGGCCATGAAGTTTCTTTGTTTTGATTTGCTTTTACCATAAAGGATAGAAGAAGTAAAAATAAAAAGAATATGAATGCCGCTATCTACAGCCTTATTTAAATACACAAACAAAATCCACCTGCATCACTATCAAACAAATGTACTAAAACTATAGCCATGTAAATATCAAACATCAATACTTCCTGCTTATGAAATTCTAGTCATACAAATAGTTATGTAAACCCCAATGTTTATGAAATTCCATCCTACACTTGAACAAATGCAATTTTTCAGTCACTGTAGCTAGTTATTTTGTCATTTCTTACCAGATTTCCCTAGAGATCCAGTGAGGCCTAAGCACGTACAAAGTTTCATCATTTTTATTCTACAGCCAGCCAGTTTTCAGAGGAAAAGCAAAATTTTTCACCCTGCACTTTTAAACAAATATTTCTGAAAAATTATAAGCATAAAGGAATAGCTATGCAAATATGTGCATAGCCTTAGTAACTGTACTTGGATAAGCTAATAAAATGATATTTATCATGAAAAGAAAATTAAGTAAAAATTCAGCCCCTGCAAAACTTAAATGCAATTTTAGACTCATTTCCTTGACCTTCCTTAAAAGAAAGTAAACGAGGAGGTAATAATCAACTATTTCTTTTTTAATGAGAAAACAAAACTTGAATTAACTTGGGAGAGGAGAGGGAATAGAAAGAGATATTTTACAATGTCAAGTAGAGGGTTTTTTTTTTAACTCACTTTCAGGAAATTTTTCTCATAATGAACATTTTTGTTATGATTTTTTTAAATATTCCCTAAAAGTCCAAATAATCATATATAATAAAGTATATAAAATATTTTATATTTTACTTTTCATATAAAATCATTTCACTTTTCAATGTTTAAGGTACAAAAGTGCTGACTCATTCATCTGCATAAACCTCCTTTATAATTTTTCTTAAAATCCAGTTAAACAATAGGAACTCAGAACTATTAAAAGGACAACAAAAGCTTTCCCTATACAGCAGCTAATTAAAGTACACCTTGTAGGTGCATTCATCTCCAACACTTCTTAGAAAATAATTGCATAAAAAGTTAACCGTGCCTTGTCTTGAGTACTTCCTGTAAGCACACTGCCTGCAGGGTTGCCATGCAGCTGTAGAAGTTCCTTTAGAACATCAGTCAGAAATTTACGCTTTGGCGCCTCTCTGGTAGCTCAGATGGTAAAGCATCTTCCTACAATGCAGGAGACCCAGGTTTGATCCCATGGACAGGGAAGCCTGGCGGGCTACAGTCTACTGGGGCACAAAGTGTAGGATACCACTGAGTCTATGGAGTCACAAAGAGTCAGACACAACTGAACAGCTAACACTTTTCACTTTCACTTTGGGAAAAATGGATTTGCTCTCTCTTTAAAGTAACAGTACTAGATACTTCTACTTAATATTAGGGATCCAGAGACACAAAGCAACCTTTTTCTTCCAAAATGGTTGCAGTTTATTTTGTTCACAGACAAGAAATTGAGAGCTAAGTGGTTATTAAACCAACAAAATCAATTTACTTGAATAAATAGGAGAGTTTGAGATCAAAATCTCTTTTCTTTTTTTCTCTCCGTAATGTGCACGGAGATATATACTTTAAAATATCTAGTTATAATAAAAATATTTTTAGGGAAAAGTTTTTACATTTGCCAAATATCCATTCAGCCAAATTATCTCAATTCTACAGCCCAATTTGGTAAATGATGTGGCCACAAAGATTTTATGTAGATGATACTGACTGCAGTTAATTGTTGCTTTTAAAAGATGATGACTTCCCTCGAATCTCAGACATGCCCCTAGTTGTATTCAAGATGAAATTTTCGGGTCTCATCTTCTTCCTGTAAAGATTTCTGTAAACATATAATATTTAGGAGCTCCAGAAAAAAAAAGAACTTTAATACAGTAAATTGAGGAATGTTTTCAAAGGAATATTGTTAAGAAATGTGATCATAAATGTTTCTTTTTCTGAAGAATCTTAAAATAACATATTCAAAAACCTTCTTAAATAATATATATTGCTTTGCAGTCAGAGATAAAGATTATTTTTAAAATACTTCTTCTCATCCAAAGGTTTAAGACCATAATTTCCTACCTTTTCTCTTTTAAATGATAAGTTCATATGGTTTGTTTATTAAGTTCTACTTGCTTATAATACAATACACCACCATTTAATAGACAGGAAACCTATACTCCAGAAGCATGCTCTCTGAGTTAAAAACTCAGGGACGAAAGAACAAGCTGCAGTTGATAGGTGTGAACAGTAAAAATGAACAGAGTAAGTCACTACATTGTACAAATGCTGTTTGATAGAGAAGCCAGCTAATGTCCAGGCAAGTTTCTTTTGAAAAATCAGAATTTGCAGGTGCAGGGGAGGGTTTCTACCACTTCATTCACCTACAGGGCTCTCAAATCTTCATGGGTGCCAGCAACATTATCATATTTGCCCACTGAAACATATAACAAGATATAGCTTCTACATGCATGAAAAAGAAACTGAAGACAAGTTCTAGTCAGTGACTCAAACTTACAGGGAAGCAGTTGTATATAATGAACTGTGTCAGTGTGCCCCTACTAAAACCCCAAACTTCTGTCCTATGGACGGAAATGTTCCTTAATCCTTCTGTACCTATAAGTAAGTGCTTATCAATTGACATTGGATTGTGAGGAAAAAGGGACTGTGTTTGCCCACCAGGCCCTGAGGCCCAGGAGGCAAAAACAGTAAAATTTCACCTTGTGCTGTGCTTGGTCGTTCAGTCGTGTCCGACTCTGCAAACCCATGGACTGTAGCCCCCCAGGCTCCTCTGTCCATGGGGATTCTCCAGGCCAGAATACTGCAGTGGCAATATTGCCATGCCCTCCTCCAGGGATCTTCCCAACCCAGATCTTCTACATTGCAGGCAGGTTCCTTACTGTCTGAGCCATCAGGGAAGCCCAAAATTTCACCTTATTCTCATTCAATTTATTAGGGAACAGAAACCCTTAACTGCAGGGTGTCAGCTGCTATAAGTGTATTTATGTTCATTTGGTAATTTCTGCTTCCCTGGTTATCGAGCTGTCTAATTCCAAAACTATTTCTGGCTAAATGATGGCTACTTTTTTTATTTGTTGTAAGAACTATAGTAACTATTCTTTCAAAAATTATATATATATATATATATATAGAGAGAGAGAGAGAGAGAGAAATTGGGGGTTTTTCACCCTAAGCTAATAAATCTTATTTTATTTTAGTTGTTTTTAATAGAAATAGTTTTTTTCATTGACATCCCTGAGTAGATTTGGGAATCCCTCCACCCACAAACCTTCACAGACTATAATCTTTTGCTTTAATCATCACTTTCTAATAGCTAGGCAGGGAGGTGCCCAAACACTAAGGCCTGCCAAGCCACTGGTGCTCTTCTGGGACCTTCGCTTTCTCTCTCTGTGACCCGGGGAAGGGAATACCCAGGTCCCATACTGAGTACCCAGATATCTGTGGAGGCTGAGCCTGATCTGGTCTTGACTAAGTCAGAGGAGACAGAGTGTGTGAGTGTGTGTGTGTGTGTGTGTGTGAGAGAGAGAGAGAGAGAGAGAGAGAGAGAGAGAGGGAGAGGGAACCAGCATGGAGACCCGCCTTTCACCCTCCCCACTTCCTCTGCAGCTCTCCTCTGCTCTCTGCGGCTGGTGGCTTAGTGCCTGAACTGATTAGGTAACAACAGAGCACCTTCCCTCCCTGTTTCCTCTCAATGCATTTGGGCCACTGCTTTTGAAGGAGCCCAGCCCTGCCACTATCCTGCCTTTATCATGGGCTGTATGGGGCTTTATCTGGAAATGCCTGGGCTTTGCCCCTGGCTTCATCAATCATTTGGACCAGTTCACATCCCCTTCATGGTGTTCCGCCTCATTAAACCCATCAAGCGCTCAGGGGAGAGGCAGTGGGGCCAGGGAATGCCGGAGCACTCTTCCCACTGCCCCACATCTCAGGAGTGAAGAGGCCCTGCTATCATGGGGGAGAGGTGCACAGGATGACTTATAAGGCCACTAGACGTTTAGGCCTCACCTGACCTGCTGCTCTGGGAGACTTCTTGGAGTTGGACTTGGGAAATTTGATGACCCATTTTTAAAGAATTCATTTATTTGCTGGGGAGTTTGGAGACCACTGCTTCATAGAAAATGAAGTGTTTTAAGGCAAGAGATGCAAATGATGGTTATAAAAAAAAGGTCTAGGGTTTCATTGGTGACTCAGTGGTAAAGAATCTGCCTGTCAATGCAGGAGACACGGGTTTGATCCCTGATCTGGGAAGATCCCACGTGCCTCAGAGCAACTAAACCCATGGACCACAACTACTGAGGCCCATGCACCCTACAGCCTGTGCTCCACAAGAGAAGTCACTGCAAAGAGAAGCCCAAATACAGCAACTTGAGAAAGCCCACAGGGAGCAATAAGGACCCAACACAGCCAAAAATAAAATAAATAATAAAATTAAAAAAAAAAANGTGTGTGTGTGTGTGAGAGAGAGAGAGAGAGAGAGAGAGAGAGAGAGAGGGAGAGGGAACCAGCATGGAGACCCGCCTTTCACCCTCCCCACTTCCTCTGCAGCTCTCCTCTGCTCTCTGCGGCTGGTGGCTTAGTGCCTGAACTGATTAGGTAACAACAGAGCACCTTCCCTCCCTGTTTCCTCTCAATGCATTTGGGCCACTGCTTTTGAAGGAGCCCAGCCCTGCCACTATCCTGCCTTTATCATGGGCTGTATGGGGCTTTATCTGGAAATGCCTGGGCTTTGCCCCTGGCTTCATCAATCATTTGGACCAGTTCACATCCCCTTCATGGTGTTCCGCCTCATTAAACCCATCAAGCGCTCAGGGGAGAGGCAGTGGGGCCAGGGAATGCCGGAGCACTCTTCCCACTGCCCCACATCTCAGGAGTGAAGAGGCCCTGCTATCATGGGGGAGAGGTGCACAGGATGACTTATAAGGCCACTAGACGTTTAGGCCTCACCTGACCTGCTGCTCTGGGAGACTTCTTGGAGTTGGACTTGGGAAATTTGATGACCCATTTTTAAAGAATTCATTTATTTGCTGGGGAGTTTGGAGACCACTGCTTCATAGAAAATGAAGTGTTTTAAGGCAAGAGATGCAAATGATGGTTATAAAAAAAAGGTCTAGGGTTTCATTGGTGACTCAGTGGTAAAGAATCTGCCTGTCAATGCAGGAGACACGGGTTTGATCCCTGATCTGGGAAGATCCCACGTGCCTCAGAGCAACTAAACCCATGGACCACAACTACTGAGGCCCATGCACCCTACAGCCTGTGCTCCACAAGAGAAGTCACTGCAAAGAGAAGCCCAAATACAGCAACTTGAGAAAGCCCACAGGGAGCAATAAGGACCCAACACAGCCAAAAATAAAATAAATAATAAAATTAAAAAAAAAAGTCTGAGGGATCCAAGTTCCAGAGGGAACACTGACACTAAACTTAGGGTCTTTTTAGCAAAGTGAATCGGAGAAGGCGATGGCAGCCCACTCCAGTACTCTCGCCTGGAAAATCCCAGGGACGGAGGAGCCTGGTGGGCTGCGGTCCATGGGGTCGCTACCAGTCAGGCACGACTGAGCGACTTCACTTTTACTTTTCACTTTCCTGCATTGGAGAAGGAACTGGCAGCCCACTCCAGGGCTCTTGTCGGAGAATCCCAGGGATGAAGAAGCCTGGTGGGCTTCCGTCTATGGGGTCACACAGAGTCACACTCGACTGAAGCAATTTAGCAGCAGCAGCAGCAAAGTGAATCATGAACACCATTCAGGTAACCTAGATAAAACTCAGTTCTGAATTTGGGGAAAATGCAGAAATGTGTAGAAATTTCTACAATTTTCCAAAGTTCTATACTACTTATGACTCAGATTTCTATTTTTAGAAAATAGAAATTTCTGGTTATGGCTGGTTATTTTATTTTTATAAACACATTACAAGGGGTTTTCTCACACACTACTTCAAAACAACCTTTGGAGATATTTTATTTTCAATGTTATTTTAAAAGTGAAAAAGCCAAAGCAAAGAGATTGAATTTAACCAAGATCACATGGTTGGTACTAGGTTTAAACCCTATCATTTCTCTTACACAACTTTGTTAACATGGTAAAGAAACATTCTGGAAGGTGCTATTGTTTGTGTGTAGTTTTTCTAACAAGGTCTGTGAGATGACCTCAGATGTCTGGATACAAGTGGACTTCCCTGAAAGACTTCCTCAGCCTATTGGAGAAAGAAGAGTAGGAAGAAGTAAAGAAAAACAGACATGTTATTGCCCTGGTAAAAAGCTGTCTCTTAGAATCAACCAGGGGTTGAGAAGGATATGCATTTGACTTACAGAAGAGAGAAGTAGGAGTGGGGTGGAGGCTGGGAACTGAGGCTGGGAGAGAGGAAGGAAGCCATTACCTTAGAATGGCCTCTTTACATCCAATTTGTATTACAAACAAGAGCCAAGTTTCATCTCCGTACAGCACCAGGGGTCAAAGCCTCTGAACCACTTCAAGCACCCAAACAGCTACTTTACCGACCGGGCACCTGTTACCCCCATCCCCCCACCGTGCTATTTTACTTTTGGACTTTGTGGAGAATCTAAGGATGAGAATCTAACCCTAACCCTAACCTGCGCACCACCACCTGGCACCAGACAACTCCTGCTGCAAGATTTGCAGTCCCTGGGCGGCCTCTTCAGGAATCCTGGGCTAGGAATGGGATTACCGAAACCCTCGAGTATGCTGGCCTAGCGAATCCCGGACGGCCTGTAGTTCCAGCCCGCAGCCCATGCACCCACTGGCCTTTGCGCTTACACGCCAATTTGCATCCCCAATAACCGTGCACTGCGCGCTTCCCAAAGCACTGCGGGTATTAATAATCATAAAAGACTAGGCGATTACAAAAAAAGAGAAGGTGCTAACTGTCAGGAGCTGGGGCAAGATTTTTAAAAGGCAACGCACCGAATCCAAGTCTGTACTTTAACTTTTTTAATAACGATTCCCCTCCCTCTCCCCACCGGGCTGGAAGCTCGCGCCGAATCCTGGAGGAATTGCTAAATCAAATTAAGGTTATATTTTGCAACAGACTGGATGGAGCAATAAAGGAGAGCTCGCGGAAATGGGACTTCACCCATCAATTAGATCTCTATTAGCAGCCAATACAGGCTTCACCACAGGAAATGTCACATCCCAGCCCAAGCAGATCCTTTCGTTACCCACCTCCAGCTCTCACCTCCCCTCTCCCCTAGAGTTTTAAACTCTTCGGGCACACAATTTGGAGCCAAGCAAATCCCTTTGTTTGGTCGAGGGGTTTGGTTCGATTTGTTTTCTCTTCCCAGTCTCGTTTTGGAACCCGGCGCCACCTGCCTCCCCGGGAGCACGCACCCGGGACACTCCCACCCAGGCTGGCTAAACAGGTTGCAGTGCGACACCTGCGCTGTCTGCTGTGTCGCTCAGCACCGAGGCGCGGGGGCTGGTGCGCTGGGCCTTATTAATATTAAAAGCTTTATGATGGTCCTGAGCAGTCCATAATGAAAGGTGATTAACAAGACAATGGACAGTGCTCTGAATGGTGGCGCAACTCAGCTGCCATAATAGATCAAATCCGCCTCGGGGGTCCCAGCGTGCGAATTCCGCCCCAGGATCCGGAGTCCGAGGAATCGTAGGGAAAGCTGGCGTGATAAGGCCGGACGCGGAAGTCAGACGGTCGAAATGGCGCGCCCTGCAGGCTGGGACTAGACACTCTGACCTCAGCCTCGTCCCTGACGGCCTTGCAGGTGTTCGCTCCCCACTGGAGTCCCGGGATGTGTGCGGTCCCCACCCAGAGACCAGAGAGCTGAACCCGGATCCGCGAATCCTAGAGGTGTTCACCCCTGCCCATCCTGTTATGCCAGATACCAGAATCCGAGCTCTAATGGGAAAACGCCCTGATCATGGCTGCTTCGGCTTGGCACAAAGACAGGGAAGTGGGACATGAACCCTGCATCCACTCCCTTCCAGACTCCGGTAAATGCACCCAGCCCTTGACCCCTGGTCCTCCGGTCCCCAGCAGAACAGAAATTTCCTCGGGCCCCAGAACGTCTCATTTATCATTCTCGCGGGGACCCAAATGACAACGCTCCTTGTCCTAGCCCGGCTGTGAATTGCGGCCCCCCACCCCCACCCGCTTCTGCGCCCTTGTCCTCTCCGTACCCCTCCCGCTCCACACCCTTGCCCATAAGGAGACAAGGTGCAACAGCCCGGGAATGAGCAAGCAGGAGAAGTGGCCCGATGGATAAAGGAGGCACTGTTGCCTTGGCCGCCGCCGCTGCCCCCATTCAGGGGCGGAATTCAAATGGATATTTTCCCCCCTCGGTCCAGCTGAACAAGCCTCAATGCCTCAAAGGTGCAGAGCTGCCTTCTTGGACATGCTCTGTGGCTGATATTATAATTTTCATAATGCGCTTTTATGTCGCTCCAGACTCCTCCGGTGAGGAGCCCGCAGAGCTGCTGAAAGGGGCTTTGAGAGGCCCGGGCGCTCGGCTGCTGCGAGCTGCGCGCCCCCCGCCGGCCTGAGTGGCATCGCGTGCCCCGGCCGGGGCGAGGTTCCTGCGCTGCGAGCGCGCAGGCGGCGGAGGGCGCTGCCCGCGTGGCTCATTAACATGCACCCCGAGTGCGCCCCGCCAGCTCCCTCTCGCTTCCAGGGCCTTTCTGCGCCCCTCGGGGTCTCTGCCATCCGCCTGGGTGCGAGGTCCCTGGCCTCATCCGGGCTCACACTCCAGCTCCGGGCCGACGGACATGTGGCCAGCCAGGCTTAGGGAAAAGGTCAAGGTGTTAAGGTGTGAGCGGATCCAGGGAGCAGTCAGGGGCGAAACCGTCTTCTGACTCCGCGGAGGCCGCTTTTGCAGAGCTCTGGAAGCCAGTGGACTGTGGGTGTGAAGGGCTTCTAAGTGAAGGCAGGAAGATGGAGCGGAAGCCTCCTCACTCTAACGAGTGTGGTTCGAACGATTTCGTTTTAAGCACTTACCAAGTAGTAATCATTTAATCTGCCTAACAACCCAGGGAGGAAAAGGAGCTCAGAGAAGTTAAGTTGTTTGCCCAGGGTCGCACAGCTGGGAAATGGGAGGACCCAGATTCCGACTCGGATCCCAGAGTCCGCTTTTTATTTAACTAGTAGCTACTTCTCCTGATGTTGGCTCTGGGTTCGGCCTAAGCAGTCAGTTTACGAGTAAACCCATTTGCCAGATGAGTAACAGGTAATACAGGTCAATTACGGATTGATCCAAACTCCTGGTCCTCACCTACACTCAGTCATTAGAGCTCACTACTGTGGATAGTATTACCTCTCTTTTGTCTGTTTCAGGCTCACTGTAGGAATTTGCCTGAAATACTTAGGGCCTCTGAAACTTTTAATCAGACAAATACTTTACCTTAGTCACCAAAAAACACATTAAAAATTAATGAAACTGAGGGGATAAGGAAGGGAATAAAGATGGGGGTGGGGGGGAAACTTGCATTCTCAAGGAACTTCCCAAATAAACTCATCACTTGTAATGGCCCTGGGTGGAGAATTTAATAACCTTAATCCACATTAGAGTAGGCCCCTTTATAGCAGATTCAGGGCTACCCTTCTTAAAAGATTCATTCTGCCAAACCTTGGAACTCTTCACAAGAAATACTAGGTAAACTTGTAAGGCTGTAGTTAATCCTATCCCCAAGATCAAAGTTATCAAATGTTCTCATAATTGCTCTCTAAAGTAAGTCCTATTAAAGTTGCTAAATAGCACCCTTATTCATTTTTAGGTCCTGCTGATACTGAGAGAGAGCAGTCAGTGTATGTCCCCCCAGTTCATATTTGTTCAGAAGGCAGACATGTACCAAAGAAATAAATACATCTATATTCCCAAATCTCTTGCTATAAATAGGAATAAAATAAAAAATGCATTCACAACTAGACATACCTGCTGTAAGACTGTCTGTTCTGGAAGTTATCAACCTATAAACCCTCTGGACCATAGCACAGCCTCAGTTGTCCACTTGGCATAGTTAGAGAGAAACCGTGATATTGTCAATCCCCACCATGCACTGGGCAAGAAAAATGTGCTCCATATGTCCATCTGCAGTAATAACACAAAGTCAGTCAAGCCTCAGTGTCAGATTGGATTTTAATTTTTCTTCACAAAGATCTTTTAGGGCTTAATCTAAACTTGAAAGTTTCTTATAAGCTAGAAACCAAGCAATAGATCTGAAAACAGGACCGGCAGATTCCATCCTGAGTTGTTATATTTGATTTTCTTCCATAAACTAGCCTCCCTATTCTTGTATGAATCTACTGTTGGAGTCCTGCATATCTAATAGAATGATCCCAAAATGCAGCTAAAATCTGTTCTTCTTCCTGATTTGTTGCAGCACAATGAAAGATAACTACCTCTAAAACTGGGAGACAGCAGCTGTTCATACATTTCTTCATTAAATAAACATCGGGATACCTGCTGATTGAAACCATTTTGGAGGGTTTGATGTGAATGGCTCTTTAAAAACCTTCCCATATTTTAGCCTCTAGTAAATTCAACAGCTTTGCTTATTAAAACTTGAAAATGTTCTAAGGTAAAACTGTATCACACACTTGTAAAGAAGTGATAAAATGCCATTTTTGACAAACAATTTTTAAAGTCAATTTTTAAAGAGAGGGGAAATAGATGTGATTTAAATTATTTACTTGATAGTGCCTTTTTGATCCCTAAAAATGTGTCAGTAAATCACATGATTTTCATAAATTGTGAAATTTGCCAATAACTACCAAAATAATCATCCTTATAGAAGAGATGATAGTAAGTTAATGAATGTAATTATTGAAAATAAGAATGCTATCCCTGTTTATTGTGCATGTTCACATAGCATTAAAAGATCTTTGAAAAACATGATTGATCATTGTCAAATTATGGATTTGTGTCAAATGATGGGTTTAAAATATTATGTGTATTAGAAAAATAAGTACATTCTATATGATTGCTTGAGATGTGGAAGTTACTCAGTTACTTAAGATGTGGANAAAAGATCTTTGAAAAACATGATTGATCATTGTCAAATTATGGATTTGTGTCAAATGATGGGTTTAAAATATTATGTGTATTAGAAAAATAAGTACATTCTATATGATTGCTTGAGATGTGGAAGTTACTCAGTTACTTAAGATGTGGAGTAGTTACTTAGAGAAATAAAGGATGAAATGAATCATACAGTAAATTCAGGATTTGAAAACAGGCAGACTGGACAACTGTGCATCCAAATACCTCTTTCTCACTCCTCTGGGGACATTTTTCTTCTTTGTATGTATAGGCATAGCCTTTTTCCTCTTTCTTCCTTTTTTCCTATTTGAAACAATTTAATTTCCTTTATTTTATTGCAAGTAGAGAAACAGAAATGGGAATATTGAGGGAACTCTAATAAGAATCTTAAAGAACAATAATCTTCCATGAAAGGAGAACTGCAGCCCAGCTCCCCAGGAGGGCTGTTGGCATTGACTCAGCTGCCCTTGTGCTTCCTTTGGCCTATGCAGAGATTAACTTAGTAAAGGTAAGGTGCAAGTGGGAGAAGGATCTTGAAAGAACTGAAGGTAGATGCCTTTTTTCTTTATTTATTTCTTGTTTATGAACATGGAAAAAAAAAATAGTGAAAAAAATGTGTCCTTGATTTAGTAAGGGGCCAGAGAGAGACAGGGGAAAGAAAGCTTAGTTGCTCTTACAGTCCTACCATGAATGAACATTGTGACCACCCTTTTATCTGCCCAGCCTCAGTTTTCTCATCTAAAAATGGGAAGTTAAATTGATACAGATATTCCCTCTCTGGTTTACAGTTCGGGTCTTAGGAAATCCAGTACCTGACAAAGTCCAAATTACTTCCTGCCTGGTCATAATGTTTCCAGAATGTATCTTCATATCTGAAACTTTAAGTTTATGTTTCAACATTTGTCCTTTGGTCTGAACTTTATAAAATAATTTTTTAAAAAAGCATAGTGCACTGGATAGGATTGCTTGAAATTTTTCTGTTCATCAATAAGGCTTCTGCTGTCATCAATAATAACAATAATCCAATGCTTTCATTGTATTACAGAGCATGACAAAATTCCAACTAAAAATTTTATCAGTGACTGGTATGGTAGATGGATTACTGAAAGAAGATATGTAAAACAGACTACAATTGTGAACAAAATTCTATCATTCCATTTGTACATATGACAATTTCAGATATGATTTTGTGATATCCTGATTGGAAGTAACCAACTAGATAAGTAACTAAGATTTCATACATATCATGGATATAGCTAAAACAAATATTAAGAGCAAAAGAGAATGGCAGGGCATTAGAGAAAATATTAAACAAGATAATTATTTTTCCCTTCATAAATTTATGATTTGAAGCAGTTTTTCTGAATTCCAGAAAATACTTTTAAATTTAAAATATCATTTGATATTAGATTTAGTAGATATGTTCTCAACTTTTTAAAATGTAAAATTGAAAAAGTAAGATGAAGGATCATTCAAATAGCTATACATTAAGTTAAAATGTTTACTACTTGACAGTAAGATTTATTAAAGACAAATGAGAGGAGGGAATTTTTTCTGAATCTCCAATTGCCATTTTAAATTTTACATAATGAAAGTGTATCCAAAAATTGCAAATTATTTTAGCTAATAAAGAGTACTTAAATAACTGTAGCTGCAGCTACATGTGCTTCATTCAAAATTAATAAAGCCAGTAAGTTAATAACAATAATTAACTCCCACTGTACCGTAGTCTCTTCTATAGATTCTTTGTAACATACATTTGATATTTTAGTTGGAGAATGAAAATGAAAGTCGCTCAATCCTCAGTCGTGTCCAGCTCTTTGCAACTCCATGACTATACAGTCCATGGAATTCTCCAGGCCAGAATACTAGAGTGGGTAGCTGGTCCCTTCTCCAGGGGATCTTCCCAACCCAGGGATTGAACCCAGGTCTCCAGTATTGCAGGCGGATTCTTTACCAGCTGAGACACCAGAAAAAGGGGACTATGAAAGAGCAAAGCACAAAAAGATGATNGAGTGGGTAGCTGGTCCCTTCTCCAGGGGATCTTCCCAACCCAGGGATTGAACCCAGGTCTCCAGTATTGCAGGCGGATTCTTTACCAGCTGAGACACCAGAAAAAGGGGACTATGAAAGAGCAAAGCACAAAAAGATGATATTTCTATGAGTATAGGAGGAAATCTTACATCAACAACTATAAATATTTGCTGCATAATCAAGTATACCTCCACAAGATCTAGGAGCTCATGAGTACATACCAGATAATTCATAACAACTAAGAATGTCAAACATGATCTCTCAATGAGGAGCCAGTACTATCCTTCAAGAATCTTTTAAGATAATTTTCTTCATAATGAAGAGAAAAATGTAAAATGTTCTTCTTCACTTAGATATTATTTCAGCTAACATTTTGAAAGGTCTCTGGAGGTAGTGGTTTAAATACTCTTTGGGAGTTTCTCTCTTTTGTTTCTTTTAGTGTTTCCTTTTATTCACCTTGTATAAAAGGCCATTCGTCAAGTTCAAGAATAGGAAGGACACAGTGCCAGTGGGTGTTGCTGTGGTTGTTATTATTAGGAAAATGGGTTTACAACCCAGCATGGTATCTAAAATGGTATCTCAAGTGCCCTGTGAGCAACTACCAAGCAAATGGAATTTCCACACCAACTCAGGGGCCTGCAACCTCTCTACTGGCAGAGAATTATCTAAATCAGACCCATATTCTATTGATTTGAGCAATAAAGAAAAAAAAAACACAACTTTTCTTGTGTGTTTTGGGGAAAACACACATACACACACGAAGGAAACAAAATATTTAAAGCAGCACACTTAGCAACTCAGTAGGGGAAAGGTCAGACTACTAGAGACAAGTAAGTAAAGACACCTCCTAAACCATGGGAAAACATGGATAAATCGTTTCGACTCACTGCATTCAGAACCCATGGAAGAGAATCACAAAACTGCACTTTGCCATTGTTGCCTGAAAGGATATCTATTTATCATCTCATAAGACAGCTCGAATGATCTTTATCTACTTTGCCCACTTTCTGACCCAAATTCAGGGTTTTTATGGAAAATTGCAGTCAGTTTGATTGATGAAATCCAAAGATGTCTAAAATGGCACCAAAGATCTCCAACTGTGCAGACTCCAACCGCGGGCTTCAATGTTGGCATTGTTCCTGAAGGAGTAAAAAAAAGAAAAAAGAAAAAGTTGAGAAAACCAGGCAAAAGTTAGGGGATTTCTGCTTTAAAACTTCAAGTTTCAATGAAGATCCCCAAACCCATTATCCCTGTTCACACGTGCGAACTGGGCGCACATCAAAGTATTTCCCACACATCGCAACAAAACCGGGTTCCCAGTGAACCAATCAACCCCTTTGTGACCCGCTGAATGGCTGTATCTACGGAGCGAGCTGGTTTCAGAAAGGCTCTCAGGACAGCGGGCAACGGGAAGCTGGGAAGCCGCGGAGCCCGGCGCGCCTGCCGGGACGCAGGAAGGAGCAACTTGTCTACGCAATCGCCCTTGCTACCGGCCGCTTGGGACTTAAGACACCCAAACGAGGAGTCGCAGCGGCCACTCCGTGTCCTCAGAGCTCTGTCCCCAGCCCTCCGGCGGCGCCACTTATTAATCCAGAGCCAGAGCCAGAGCCAGGCGGAGGCACCGGCGCCGAGGCCCGCGGAAGCAGGAGGCAGAGCAGTGTCAGTCGGTTCGGTTTGGCGGACGATGCATTGTAGTCGAATATTGTCACCTGCCTAATTGTTCGAAGCTGCCCTCCTCCCCTCCCCCATTAGTAATAATAGCTGGAGCGCGCCTCCTACCGGGTTACCAGGCCCGGGAGCTGATGAATGAACCCCCTCGTAGGGGAAAATCTTAGGAGCTGTCTTCTGTCCTATTACCCAAGGGGGCCAGCTATAAATCTTCCTTCATTTTAACCACATTTACCCTCATCCTCCTCGGGGCTAGGGATGCTGCGTTAAGATTGCACTGATGTGCCAAGGCTCTGGACCAGCTGCTCCTAAATACAGACAGGTCCTTGTCAATTAAGGCTTTGAGAAGCAGGTCCTCTGAGGCCCTGGGGCATTGGAGCAGCCAGAAGCGTGCAGCCCCCACAATTAGTATCCATTTGGAAGGGACCTTCAGGGCACAAATGCACAGGCAAAGGAAGAATCAAAACACCAGGCAACTTCNCACCTCTGGTTTCTCAGTATTAGATGCAAAGTTTTCCTGGGCCATTGGCACAGCTTACAATTTCTGGACCATCACCCTAACTCCATGCAAGTGATGCTAACATGTCACAAAGTCCTGTGAAATATGCAATGAATTAACCTATTGCCTAGATCATGAAAGAAGACACTTAGGAAAATCTGAATGGACGTATGATATTAAAGGAAAATCCATTCACGGCTAACATAGCTTGTTAGCTACAAATGAAGTTTTCAAAAGTACTAGAGGCCAATGAAATATTCCAAGATATTTATAGCTCTCCCTGGCTGGTGGAGACAAGAATGCCTGACTCACCAGGAAGGGTGGCAAACAGCTCTATCACTTTATAACCAAGGGAACCTAAATTAGAAACAAACCAGAAAGTAGGCGGATCTTTATTATCAAGCTGAGTAACGGGTTACCTAAATTACTCCAAATAGGGACGCTCCTGAGCTACTCCAAGGTTCTGGGTGGTGTGAATAAGCCCAAAGAGAAGCCATACACACTGACAACTTGCCCACTCACAGTAACCCTGATGCCTGCTGTTAGGTTCTATTTACTACATAAGCCACAGTGTTCCTTGAGTATGGCGGTCCTTGTGCCANTCCAAGGTTCTGGGTGGTGTGAATAAGCCCAAAGAGAAGCCATACACACTGACAACTTGCCCACTCACAGTAACCCTGATGCCTGCTGTTAGGTTCTATTTACTACATAAGCCACAGTGTTCCTTGAGTATGGCGGTCCTTGTGCCAGACCCCAGTCCCAGGCCAGCTCTGAGGCACAGCCAGGGGACAGAAGGGCAGATCCAGATGCACGCTGAAAGAGAAAGTAAAGAAGCATAGTTCATTTTATTTTGGGAAAACATGAGGGCCTTCCCTTCTTTGTCCTTTTTTTCTCCATTTTTTTATTCGGTAATTAAGTGACTGCCAGTTTCCTAAACGGTACCATTTTAATCTCACACACATTAGCTTCATTTCCTCTTTGGATGTTGAAGTACACAGTATGATGGTATACTTTTTAAATATCCTAATACTTAAATAATTAAGAAAAAATGTTTCAGGTCATTCATTATATCATAAAATAGGAGATGAAGAGGAAAGGAGGCCCAGCTCTAGGCTGAGCATTTGCAGCAAAGGTTCTTCATCTAAGCCTGGGGAGGTGACAAGAGGTGGGAGAGGATGTCCACAGATGGTTGTCGGGTAAGGAGGAGGGTCTGAAAGACTGTAGATGCAAAATTAACTGCAATGTCTTCTTCCATAGCTTTCTATCATCATTAGGCTTTTAAAGGAGTCTCAGAATTCTAAGAATCACCAACCAGAGTAAAACTAAGGAACAGTACCCCTGAGATCAGATGGTCCAAACATGCCCTTCACTCAGGCCAGCCCTGACCTCAGGAGGAAAATTTGAGTATTCAGTGTGTGTGACTCACTAGATTGAAGGAATGCATTTGACTTTATGGAAAAGTAATCACAAGATACAGTTTCACATCAAGTTTTTTTTTTTTCCCAAAAAAATAACATGCCTGGGAATACATTTAGAAAAAATACAAGATATACCCATATGTATCCATATATTTAGTTTATTAAGTCAGAAAAGAAAACCTAAATAAGATATGTTCCTGGTAAGAAATACTAAGTATTTTAAAGATCTCGATTCTCATTCCCACCTCCACATTAATTTATAAATAATGCAATTCCAATAAAAGTCTGAAAGGGATTCTTTCAAAACAAGACTAAGTAATCTAAAGTTTTCTGGAAGAAAAAATTAAGAAACAGAAAATTTTTTGGAAGTATGCCTGAGAACTTGAACAGATTCTGAGATGTATTATAATGGTACAATAATGAAGATACTGGTACAAAATACAAACACAAAGAGAAAAGAAAGCTCAAGACTCTCCTAAACTTATCCTGGAGAGGAATAATCATTCCAGAAGCTTGCTGTACAATTAGCTACTTATAAAACCAGAAGCTGCCATTAGCTCTCTAATGCAGGCAAGACCCTGAAATAAGTTTTCAATATGAAATGGACAAAAAGAAGAGAAGGAAAGAAGAGGTAGAAAGAAATCATGTAAGAAATTTAAACATAAAGCTGATATTTGAGTAGGGGAAGTTCTCCGAAGCCAAAAGAAAAGCCNTTGACCATCTGGTGATGTCCATGTGTAGAGTCTTCTCTTGTGTTGTTGGAAGAGGGTGTTTGCTATGACCAGTGCATGTTCTTGGCAAAACTCTATTAGTCTTTGCCCTGCTTCATTCTGCATTCCAAGGCCAAATTTGCCTGTTACTCCAGGTGTTTCTTGACTTCCTACTTTTGCATTCCAGTCCCCTATAATGAAAAGGACATCTTTTTTGGGTGTTATTTCTAAAAGGTCTTGTAACTCCAGCTTCTTCAGCATAACTGGTTGGGGCATAGACTTGGATTGCCGTGATATTGAATGGTTTGCCTTGGAATGAACAGAGATCATTCTGTCGTTTTTGAGACTGCATCCAAGTACTGCATTTTGGACTATTTTGTTGACCATGATGGTTACTCCATTTCTTCTGAGGGATTCCTGCCCACAATAGTAGATATAATGGTCATCTGAGTTAAATTCACCCATTCCAGTCCATTTTAGTTTGCTGATTCCTAGAATGTCAATGTTCACTCTTGCCATCTCTTGTTTGACCACTTCCAATTTGCCTTCCTATGCAATATTGCTCTTTACAGCATCAGACC
The DNA here is from genome assembly GCA_006410875.1 of Neotragus pygmaeus. NCBI lineage: Eukaryota > Metazoa > Chordata > Mammalia > Artiodactyla > Bovidae > Neotragus > Neotragus pygmaeus. The sequence goes on from SJYV01055809.1 coordinate 394,021, forward strand.
TTGCTTCTATCACCAGTCACATTCACATCTGGATGTTTTTTTGCTTTGCCTCCATCCCTTCATTCTTTCTAGAGTTATTTCTCCACTGATCTCCAGTAGCATATTGGGCACCTACTGACCTGGGGAGTTCTTCTTTCAGTATCCTATCATTTTGCCTTTTCATACTGTTCACGGGGTTCTCAAGGCAAGAATACTGAAGTGGTTTGCCATTCCCTTGTCCAGTGGACCACATTCTGTCAGACCTCTCCACCAGAACCCACCCATCTTGGTTTGCCCCGTGGGCATGGCTTAGTTTCAAGGCTGTGGTTCTAGTGTGATTAGACTGACTAGTTTCCTATGAGTATGGTTTCAGTGTGTCTGCCCTCTGATGCCCTCTTGCAACACCTACCATCTTACTTGGGTTTCTCTTACCTTGGAAGAAGGCAATGGCACCCCACTCCAGTACTCTTGCCTGGAAAATCCCATGGATGGAGGAGCCTGGTAGACTGCAGTCTGTGGGGTTGCTAGGAGTCAGATACGACTGAGCAACTTCACTTTCACTTTCCACTTTCATGCATTGGAGAAGGAAATGGCAACCCACTCCACTATTCTTGCCTGGAGAATCCCAGGGACAGGGGAGCCTGGTGGGCTGCCATCTATGGGGTCGCACAGAGTTGGACACGACTGAAGTGACTTAGCAGTAGCAGTACCTTGGGCGTGGGGTATCTCTTCACAGCTGCTCCTTACCTTGGATGAAGGTTATCTCCTTACTGCTGCCCTTCCTGACATTCAACATGGGATAGCGCATCTAGACCCTTCTGTGCCCTCACAGCCACCACTCCTTAGTTGTGGGCAACTTAGCATGCACACAAATAAGATACCTGGATGATATTGTTTACCTCTAACAAAGATATCTGATTGCCAGGAGAAATATCAATAACCTCAGATATGCAGATGACACCACCCTTATGGCAGAAAGTGAAGAGGAACTAAAGAGCCTCTTGATGAGAGTGAAAGAGGAGAGTGGAAAAGTTGACTTAAAACTCAACATTCAGAAAACGAAGATCATGGCATCCGGTCCCATCATTTCTTGGCAAATAGATGAGGAAGCAATGGAAACAGTGACAGATTTCATTTTGGGGGCCTCCAAAATCACTGGAGATGGTGACTGCAGGCGTGATATTAAAAGATGTTTGCTCCTTGGAAGAAAAGTTATGACCAACCTAGACAGCATATTAAAAAGCAGAGACATTACTTTGCCAACAAAGGTCCATCTAGTCAAAGCTGTGGTTTTTCCAGTAATCATGTATGGATGTGAGAGTTGGACTATAAAGAAAGCTGAGCATCAACGAATTGATGCTTTTGAACTGTGGTGTTGGAGAAGACTCTTGATAGTCCCTTGGACTGCAAGGAGATTCAACCAGTCCATTCTAAAGGAGACCAGTCCTAGGTGTTTATTGGAAGGACTGATGCTGAAGGTGAAACTCCAATACTTTGGCCACCTGATGGGAAGAATTGACTCATTGAAAAAGACCCTGATGCTGGGAAAGATTGAAGATGGGAGAAGGGGATGACAGAGGATGAGATGGTTGGAAGGCACCACTGACTCAATGGACATGAGTTTGAGTAAACTCCAGAAGTTCGAGATGCACAGGGAGGCGTGGTGTGCTGCAGTCCATGGGATCACAAAGAGTTGGACCTGACTGAGCGACTTAACTGAACTGAAGATATTTAAATAGTATATGTCTAACAAGTTATATACTATCTCATCACAATCCTTAACCCACTACCATTTTTTCTTTTTAAAAAAGTTAATAATGTAAAGTATTAGATGTGCAAAAAGTTCAACCTAAGAGTGATGTTGGGATTTATAAGATCTCTTCCGGGCACACAACTCCTAAAAGACTGGAATCTCCTGTGAATAGAGCAATAACGTTTTCTTTATTATGCTAATGAATAGCTTTTGGAAAGCCTGCAGGTAGCCTAAATTGGTGAGGGTTGGAGGGTTGGTTACCAAGGTAACCAACTGTGTTTAGAGTTTGAGACTCCCTGTTCCACACTCTTGAATCTCTGGGGAGGAGAGGGGGGCCAGAGGTCAAATCCCTACCACCACAGGCCAATGATTTACCCAGTCATGACCACAGAAAGAACCATCCATAGGAACCCAGAAGGGAGGGATTCAGAGAGCTCCCCAGCTGAGAGCACGTGTCAGGCCAGGGGGCGTGGCTCCCCTGCGGGGAGGGAACCCCTCACCGTCTCTGCCCTGTGCCTCTCTTCTGCCTGATCCTGAGTTACGTCTCTTTCTAATAAATGGGTGACTTAGTAAGTCCTGTTTCTCTGAGTTCTGTGAGCCACTCGAGCAAATCAATCAAACCCGAGGAGAAGGTTGTGGGAATTTCTGATTGATAGCCAGTTGGCCAGAAGTACAGGGTACAACCTGGACCTGTGGTTGACGTTCTGAGTCAGAGCAGGGTTGTTGGAATCTACAACATGGAGCTAGTTGGTGGTCAGAAACACCATTAACAACCTGGGCTCGTAACCGGTGTCTGAAGAGCAAGGGGGGCAGTCTTGTAGGGCTGAACACTTAACCTGCAGAATCTGATGCCAACATCATTTCAAAATTGACTTGGAAACCCAATCAGTGTCTGGAGAATCACCCCCTATTGGTGGGGGAAACTGTCTCCTACAGGGTTGGAACTGGGTCCTGAAACTCCAAAGACTATGATATAGTCTAAAACTATAATAAAATTCTTTGGAAAGACTAATGTTGAAACTGAAGCTCCGATACTTTGGCCACCTGAAGGGAAGAGCCGACTCATTGGAAAAGACTCCAAGCTGGAAAGATTGAAGCAAAAGAAGAAGGGGCAGCAGAGGATGAGATGATTAGATAGCATCACTGACGCAGTGGACATGAATCTGAGCAAACTCCAAGAGACAGAGGAGGACAGGGAAGCCTGTCCTCTTGCAGATCATGGGGTCGCAGAGTTGGACAGGACTTCAAGACTGAACACAAAATAATACTTTCAAGGATGACACTTACTAATATCCAACTAAGTAAATATAATGCATTCATTTCAATAATTTATAAATTACAGAGAACTGTATAGTAAATTTAGCTCAAATTAAAGCATTATATGCTTAGATATGCAGATGACAGCACCCTTATGGCAGAAAGTGAAGAAGAACTAAAGAGCCTCTTGATGAAAGTGAAAGCAGAGAGTGAAAACACTGGTTTAAAGCTCAACATTCAGAAAACTAACATCATGGCATCCGGTCCCATCACTTCATGGCAAATAGATGTGGGAANAAAAGAAAAAATCCTGTGGTTCCATGATGACCTCATAGGCTGAAAGGCGGTTCCAGTCTCTGGGGGATTTGATCCCTCCCTGACAGGCTGGTCCAGGTCAGGGATTTATACCCATCTGCCAATGCTAAGAGGTGTCTTAAGTCTCCCTCGGGAGAGCAGCCAGGCAGGTGAAAAATGAATGTGAATGAGTGTGTGGCCTGATTCACTTGCACTTCAGGCTGGATTGTGCAGCTTCACAGCGTTCGTCTCTAAGGAGACTGAGTGGGCCCTAGCTTGCGGTTCCATGGTGACGTCATATGGCTCAAGGTGGTGTCTGCCTCTGGGGGACCCAGTCCCTCCCTGCGAGACAGATCTGGATCAGGGCTCTATACTGGTGCCGAATGCTAAGAGGCACCTAAGTTCCCCCTGGGGATGCGTTAAAGCAGGCACCTTAATGGTCTCCTCTTTTGAGGAGGCACCCACTCTTGTTTGTCTTTGCACTGCTGACTCAGGGTGGAATACACAGGGAGGGAGAAATTATTGTTACCAGTTATTCTTCTGTCGACTGACTCCTTGAGCTGACATCTAAGAGATTAGGTTTTCTTCAAAACCCTGCCAAGCAGATTACATTTGTCAACATGGGGGGAAGTTCCTCTAAGCCAACAGTTTTAGATGGTATGATAAAGAAATTTAAGAAGGGTTTTGTAGGAGGTTGTGAAGTCATGATGACCCCCAGGAAGCTTTGTAATTTGTGTGAGCTCGATTGGCCATCCTTTGACGTTGGAAGGCCGCCAGGGGGCACTCTAGACCTGCCCACTGTCCAAGCAGCACACCAGGTAGTCCCTGGGACTCCAGGACATCCAGACCAGTTTCTACACATAGAAGTCTAGCTTCTAATAGTACAGACCCCTCCCCCATGGGCAAGATTTTTCATGAACGGACAGGGACAGAGTAGGGTATTTGTGGCCCAACTACTCAGAAAAAAAGAAAGAAGAAGGGAAAAAAACCTATATCCCAGGGAGATCCGATGGAAGACCCACTACTGCCCCCACCATACGTTCCCCTGACTCCACAAGCACCAACACAGCCAGCACTGGACCCCCAGACAGTCCACCTCCCTGTGTGTCCCCTGCACCACCTCATTAGCAAGAATCCAGCCCCGAGCCAGTAGGAAAGTGGCTCTGCTCGGCCAAACAATCTAACCAGCTGGCCATGGCCCATCAGATGCCACTGCAAGAAACTCAGGGTCCTCAACAAGTGAACGGGGATGGCTCAGTCCAGCCAGGTTGTTCCATCCTGTATTACCAGCCCTTCAGCACCACTGATCTCCTAAACTGGAAACACCATAACCCAGCATACTCTGATAAACCACAGGCTATGCTTGACCTCCTAGAGTCCATTTCCCACACCCATCAGCCTACATGGGATGACTGTCACCAGCTCCTTATGTCTCTCTTTACCACTGAGGAAAGGCAATGCATCTCAACAGAAGCCCAAAAATGGCTCCGAGGAGAAACACCCGCAGAGGTCTTAGATGTAGAAGGATAGGCATGAGAAGCGATGCCAGAGATGCGATCTGATTGGGATTTCAATACCAGAGAAGGACAAGAAACCCATAGTCACCACTGTGATGCCCTTCTACATGGACTCTGAGGAGGGCCCCCAAAGCTTACCAATATGTCCAAAATTACAACGATAAACCAAAAAGCAGATGAGACCCCTACCAATTTCTGTGAAAGACTATGTGAAGCATTCTGGACATACACCCCAACAGCCAAGAATCAACAGATGATTAGCACTGCCTTTGTGGCTCAATCCTATGCAGACATCCAACGAAAGCTCCAAAAGCTGGACGGCCTTACTGGCATGAATGCCACACAGCTCCTAGAGGGAACAAATAGAAGTCTTTGTGAACTGAGACCATGAAGCCCAATAAGAAACAGATATAAAAATGAAACAGAAGGCAGCCCAGCTAGCAGCAACATTGAGGAGCTCAGATCCAGTGAAACAGACTGGTTCCTTCATGGAAAGGGGGAAACTAAGAAAAGACCACCACTATGCTACAACCAGTGCACCCAGTGCAAAGAGACTGGACACTGGAAAAATGAGTGCCCCCATTGCAGAGCAACATCTAAAGGGTTGAAGAAGTTCAGTCAACCCAACAAAGAAAGGTACCAAAACCTTATCGGCCTGGCCAGAGCAGAATCAGGCTAAGGAAGACTGGGCTCCCTGATCCTGGGCCCCTGGGAGCCCAAGGTCAAGATGAAAGTAGGGGGCCAATCAATGACTTTTATGGTGGATACCGAAACTGAACATTCCATGGTACTCACACCTGTAGCTCTCCTCACAGGCTGAATAACAACTATTATTGGGGCCACTGGGGACATGGTGGCCCATTCATTTTGCAAGGGCCATTTGTGTCAGTGAAGGGGCCATCTGGTGACTCAGGAATTTCTGTACTTATGGGAATGTCCCCATTTCCTTGCTGGGTAGAAACTCACTGACAAAACTGGGGCACAAATCACCTTTGCCCCCAGAAAGCCTGTGAGCCTCACCTTGGGGAACCAATTGGCTCTGATGATGGCCATGACCATGCCCAGGGAAGATGAATGGAATCTCTATTACTCAGGGAGGGAACAAATAAATCCCCCCAGATTGCAAGAAGAATTTCCTGATGTCTGGTCTGAGAGGGGGCCCCCAGATTTGGCCAAAAACCATGCCCCCATTGTAGTGGACCTGGGGCCAGGAGCCACTCCTGTTAGACAAAAATAATATCCAGTAACACAAGAGGCATGCCTGGGAATTTGGGACCACATTCAGTGCCTATGAGATGCCAAGGTCCTAACTGAATGTCAGTCTTCCTGGAATACTCCACTCTTACCAGTGAAAAAGTCTGGAGGGGACGACTACTGCCCCATCCAGGACCTCTGCGCCATCAACAGTGGAGTGATCACCATCCACCCAGTGGTCCCAAATCTCTACACTCTCCTGAGTCTCTTACCCACTCAGGCAAGCTGGTTCACCTGCCTTGATCTCAAGGACACTTTCTTCTGCTTCCGGCTATCACCAGCCAGCCAGCCCTTGTTTGCTTTTGAATGGGAAGACCCAAACACTGGGAGAAAGACACAGCTGACTTGGACTCGACTGCCACAGGCTTCAAAAACTCACGTACCCTGTTTCGTCAATCCCTGGCTGGGGACCTTGCTGCCATTCCAGGAGAAACTGCACCCTACTCCAGTACTTGGATGACCTGTTGCTAAACAGTCCCACACAAGGGAACTGCTGGAGAGGCACCAAAGATCTGTTGACTCTACTCTCAACTACAGGGTACAAGGTGTCATGGAAAAAGGCTCAGACAGGAGATCAAGCACTTGGGGTTTGTCATCTCAAAAGGGCATCAAGCACTCAGACATGAGAGGAAGTAAGCCATCTGTTCAATACCTCAACACCAAGAAAGAAGTCCATGAGTTCCTTGGGGCTGCTGGATTCTGCTGGATCTGGATACCAGGTTTCTCTGAAATTGCCAAGCCTTTGTTTAAGCCACAGCAGATTCTGGTAAGGACCCCCAATAGTGGGGACCTGAACAGGAAAAGGCATTAGAAGAGATAGACTCTTGACCATCACTCCAGCATTAGGGCTGCCATGTGACATGGGACTTTAACCTCTTTGTATATGAGGAAAAAATCCCACAGCACGGGGGGATCCTCACACAAACAATTGGTCCATGGCAGCGCCCAGTCGCATACCTGTCCAAACTACTATATCCAGGGGCTGCGGGATGGCTGCCCTGCCTCTGGGCATTAGTTGCCAATGTGGTTTTGGTCAGAGAAGCAGATAAGCTTACTATAGGACTTTGATTATGTGGATCACAATAAACTGTGGAAAATTCTGAAAGAGATGGGAATACCAGACCACCTGACCTGCCTCTTGAGAAATCTGTATGCAAGTCAGGAAGCAACAGTTAGAACTGGACATGGAACAACAGACTGATTCCAAATAGGAAAAGGAGTACATCAACGTTGTATACTGTCACCCTGCTTATTTAACTTATATGCAGAGTACATCATGAGAAATGCTAGGCTGGAGGAAGCGCAAGGTAGAATCAAGATTGCCAGGAGAAATATCAATAACCTCATATATGCAGATGACACCACCCTTATGGCAGAAAGTGAAGAAGAACTAAAGAGCCTCTTTATGAAAGTGAAAGAGGAGAGTGAAAAAGTTGGCTTGAAGCTCAACATAGCATTTGG
>SJYV01055809.1:401593-406593 GCA_006410875.1 Neotragus pygmaeus
AGTCGATTGAGTTTGTGGGTAGGTTTGGGGTGAGGGGGAAGAAAGATAAATGAACACATTCATTTCCCGCTCCTAGCTGAGGTTGTCTTTTGGTGTCTTTTGTGGCCACCTCAAGCAGCTGGTCAACCCTGCCCGGACCCTGGCCTTTGGCCCAGGGGGCGCTGGACAAGGCAGGCGCTCCAAGGAGAAGAGCTGCGATGTATCAGGTCAGGGAGGCCAAGCCGCCTGTGGGCCGGGCTGAGCATTAGCAGCTCAGCTAAACAAAACCCAAAAGGTTCAGGGGGCCTGGGGCGTCAGGAGGCAAGGTGTTTGTTTAAGTGATTAGGAGCAGTTGGGAGTTAGGGGGCGGAGAAAAGGGCAGAGCTTGTGACACAAGGCAACTTAGCCGGACAGCAAGGGTGGACATTCAGAGGACATCACTGTTAAAGACTGTGTGACCCCACCAAGTTCAAGAACAGAGCAAACAGCACAGGCCATTAGGGACAGCCGTCAAGCGGATGGCAACAAAGCCAGGAGGGGCATTGAGAAAAAATGTTTCAATATTAAATATGGAAAAGTACTGGGGACCAGGGCAGGGGGTCAATGAAAGCCAACAAGAGCTTAGGCTTAACAAGAGAAAGAATTTAATATCAAAAATGCATAAATCTGCAAGTGAGGCAGCCCCATAATACAGATAAAAGAACCAGTTCAGTCAACATTCTGGGATAATGGCACCATAATAGATAGCATCAGGTTGTTAACATTTAACACAAAAGTGAAGCGAAAGAAAGGAAAAGCAGTTCCCTTAATTGAGACCCTGCTGGAAGATTTCCACATGCCACCAGGGATGAAGACGTTGCTAACTAGCTGCCTTATCAATGTTCTGACCATCAAGGGAAACCAGGACCAGTTTCTTGGAGTTTCACTCCCACCTCACTTATCCCCTTCCCCAAGGTTTCCGTCTCAAAGGGGCTTGCTCTCTCTAGAGTCAGTCCTTTCTCTCAGAACCCATTGTGACTGTCCTCCCGGTTCAGGAGGTAAAGTTTCTTTTAAAACGCACCTCACCTCCCTGAGTGAGCTAGCAAAATTCTTAGCAAGGAGCATAGAATGAAAAGAATGGTTTGGGTTTTGAGTCAAAATAAGCAGGTTCATTTTTTTCCTGCTAAGAATGAAAGTATGTATTTCTTCAGAAGGGATGGGTAATGACAAAGCTTCAAAAGAATATCTCACTTTGCTCACTTTTTCCCCAATCAATAACAATTCTTATTTTCAAAGAAACTTTTGGCAGCAGAGCCTTGAAAATTCAGTGAAGCTTCCTGAATTCAGACAGCTTCCTGGCTGTCTGTGCTAGAGCCCTAGGGCTTTGCCTATGTAGGAAAAGTAGTGAACATTCATTAGTAGTGGACATTCATTCATTCCAGTAGTGGACAGCTGCTACCTAAGACTCAGCATCCTCCCATTCCCGCAGAGCCAGAAGACAAGCCCACCTTCCAGCAGTCATCACTGGTCTACCCACCTCGCCCCACGCCAAGCAGTCACACATCTACCCACCTCACCTCGCTTCTACACAGGGAGCCTTGCCTCTCTGCTATCCCAAGATGCCTGTTAGTTTTCAAAACACATTTACATACCTAATGAGAGTTGATCCTTACAACTACTTTGTGAAGTAAATAGGGTTGAAATCCCCACTGTTTGGTGAGGACACAGAAAGAGTAAATAAGCCAACTTATTTCTCACAATCAAGATTCCTAATCTAGTACGTATTCCATGCCTTCCTTGTACTTTGTCCTCCACTGTTTGGAATGCAAAATTCAGAGGCAGAGAGAGAAACTGAGGTCTTCCTCAAGCCCGTGCAGGTGCTTTGATGGTCATTTCTATCTGGACTGTGGCTATTTCTTATGTGTTTTAGAGCACTCAGAGAATTTAGGGGGACTCCAAGAGCATTTAGGGGATTCTTTGGTGGCTCAGTCGGTAAAGAGTCTGCCTGCAATGTGGGAGACCTGGACTTGATCCCTGGGTCGGAAAGATCCCCTGGAGAAGGAAATGGCAACCCACTCCAGTATTCTTGCTTGGAGAATTCCATGGACAGAGGAGCCTGGTGGGCTACAGTCCACGGGGTCACAAAGAGTCGGACATGGCTGAGTGACTTTCACTTTCCCAGAGCATATATCACAACAGGTTCACTCTACACATGAGAAATAGAAGCTCAGAGGCTTTCAGTACCCAGCTGGGGTCCTGGAGTCAGGAAGTGGCAAATCTAGGCTCAGCCTGAGTTCTGAGGTTCTATAACCAGGCTACATCAGAAACCCTTCAGTATCCACAACTTTTGATACTTCTTCCAAGGAAACTGCAAGTTCCTTGGGTGTAGTGTTTTCTATTTATCTTGTATCTCATGTGGAATATCCCCTCACAAAGTGTTTGTAGATTAATTAAAGAATGACTAATGGCTAGTAAGTGAATGGATGGGATTAGGAACACTAATCAAAGAGACACCAGCTTGGGCCTACCTCCAATGACATTAACAGTGACAGTATAAAAAGTCATACTCCAGAAATAGGGACATTTAAATGACCCCTTTTTAATGGAAAGAAAGCTGTTATGAGGAAAACTGGTCTTAGAGCTTCAGAATCTGAAGATCACTTTGTTCTGTTTTGCCTTAGTAACTGCTGCAAAGTCAGGATCTTGTTCCTGCGATTGCAAATTCCCACCACTCCAGAGCCCAGCCTTGGCTCCCCAGATATCGCTGCGCAGGTGGGGAAGTCAGAGAAGGTCGGGAGGTCGCACCCAGATGGGGGCAGATGAGACCGTCACATCAAGAAGTCACTCTGACCACCAGACCTCTAAGAGCTCTTCCATCCTGAAAGTTCTGAGATGCTGTCTAGATCCTCTGACTCACGGCCAGCTGGGCCTAAGTAGACAGGAAGTCAGTGGCGCGCCGTCCCCCAGCGCCCACCCAGAGGAAGAGCAAGGCAGAGCAAGGCCGGCTCTGGCATCTCAGGCCGGCTCCAGCTGGGGTCCACGCTGGACACAAGCCTGGCCAGACGATCCCCTGGAATCTTCTGTCGCATCGCCCCTGCCCCCCTCCACTCTCCGCGCCCTCCAGTCTTGGCGCCTGGTGACCGCAGCGCGTGGCGCCAGCACGGGCACTTCCGGGGCGCCCCGCACGCCTGCTGGATCAGGTCACGGGGGCACACGCCCGGCGCCAGGCTGCTCTGGCCGGCTGGCCTGGCCCCAGCTGCGACCTCAGACAGCGCAGGACCAAGCCGCTGATCAGCACCCCCTCTTCCTTCTCCCTCACTCAAGGTCTGGCCAGGGGAGGGGGTTTCGGAGGCGGGACCACCTCAGGGCGCCTGTAACTCAGGGCGCCTTCAGGTCACCTCGGAAAGCTCNCAGGACCAAGCCGCTGATCAGCACCCCCTCTTCCTTCTCCCTCACTCAAGGTCTGGCCAGGGGAGGGGGTTTCGGAGGCGGGACCACCTCAGGGCGCCTGTAACTCAGGGCGCCTTCAGGTCACCTCGGAAAGCTCAGGGGTGCCTGCAACCAATGCCTGAGGCACAAGCAGGCGGGACCCCGTCCTCCAGAAGCGAATTGGTGTGTCTGGCAGCAATGTGAAGAGTAAGACACACCAGAACTCGAATTAGCTGGAACAAGACAGGAGACTAGAATTTACAGTTTTAAAGTTTTTTTTCTTTTTTATTCTAAAGAAAAATGTAACTTGGATAAATGCAGCAAAGATTCTCCGCGGGTTCAGGAGGTCAAGCAGATGTAGACAAGCGCATGGGAGTTATTTATGTCAAGTCGGGTTATTGTAAAAGCGAGAGAGCGGACCGCCGAGGCGACTCAGGCAGCCAGTAGGCCCGCGCGCCGGGGTCAGGGTGGCGGGCAGCGTGTCCATCCTGGCGGGACAGTAATTGCCCGGGGTCTGACACGACGCCGGGGGCTCCAGGAGCCTCCATCCATCTCTAGCCAGTTAGCGACGTGCCCCCCGCCGGGTGGGAGGCCCGCCTTGGGTCTCCGCTTCGAATAATGGGAAGAATTGTCTCCCCGCCTGGCACTACCCTGAACTGCTCAGGGCTGGCTGCCGCTGTCCATTCTCTGGCCCCACATGCCCCCCAGCCTTGGCGATGCGGTTGGAATGAGTGGGCAGCTCGAGATCAGGTGTGCCCCGAGCGCAGAGCTCAGGGCCTGGCTGAGAGAAGACCGGAACCTCGGCGGCGACCACCCTTCACTCCGCTCCCGCCGGGCACTCACCCGCTTCGTCCTCCAACCTGCCCGGCTAAGCCGGCCACCTGGCCCTCCCTTCCCACCCCAAAGCCTCCGGATCCTGCTAGCGGGTGGTAAAGATTCTTCCCCCTCGGACAGTTTAATAGTCCCAAGTCATCATCTGCGTGACATTGGCCATCCATCTTCTCCCAAGGGAGGACAAAGCCGGGCCTCCCTGACTCCAGGCCTCTGCCTCCCCCGTTCTTTCTATTTTGGGAAGGCTTCCCCACAATGGCGTCCTTATGAACCATAATGGCTATGTTTATGAAGGCCGCAATACCAGTGTATGAAGACAATTTTATGCCTAATTAGAAAATGATGTAACCAGACAGAAGACAAAGAGAAGCTGTCTCCCCACCTCCCGTTTCTTTCTTTTCAATCACACCCCAAATTTCCTTGGGCCGATGCTTTTGCTAGTGGTCGCGGCTCCCGGCCTCTGTTTTGACAGCAGCTCGGCTGCCCTTGGCCGCGCAGCAAGCGGCAGCCGGCACGTCCTCCCACCCCCACTACCCCGCTCCCGCGCCCACCCCCCAAGAGGGCAAAGGCTGGGGGGGCGGGACGCCGCGGGGAAGGGGCAGAGACGGGTGCAGAGGCTTAAAGAGATTTGGGATGCGCGCTCTCGCACTTTTCTCTTCCCCACGAGCCCTCATCCGAGGGGACTTCACCCCTGGGAAGACTCCAATAAATGCAAGCCGGCGCCACTCGATTCCTGGATAATTTTTAATATATATGCAATAAATGTTCACTTTGTTAGATTG
>SJYV01055809.1:411593-418389 GCA_006410875.1 Neotragus pygmaeus
TCTTAACTCATAAATCACTACAAATGATGTGATCTGCTCAGCCATATATCTCAGCGCTCTCCTTGTACAGACAAACAGCCCCCTCCAGTGAAGAAAAGTGATGTTCTCTGAATCGATATTTCCCTCTTGCTCTTTGTGATAAAACTCCTATAACAATAGTGTGTTTTAGGTCCTGTCTTCTATCAGGGCATTCAAAAAAGGCACTGACTTCTTCTTTCCACTTAAGATCTTATCAGGTGAGAAAACCCCTTCCATCACATCACCCCAGAGAAGAGCCGAGTCTGATATTTGGTGGACTCCTACTAGATTTAAACATGCACTTTTCCTTGGAATTCTGGTTATTTGTGATCCCAGAGTGACCGGGAGCAGGATTTTTTTTATCAGGACTTTGCTGAACTGGCACACGTGCTTTTAAAGGTCTTTCAGCATAATCAGTGTCACTCCCATTGCACTTGTATTCCTCCAGCCGCTCTCTGACCACGTTCCCTCTTCCTCAGCGATGCATTCATTTGCTTTAGCTCCAGCTAGTCTAATTGACAGGATCTATTGTTGCTGCCTACAACTTTTGTTCGTCTGGCCTTTTCCCCCAAAATAGGAATGCCATGCCCATCTTTTCTTTCTTTCTTTTTTTTTTTTTAAGATTTCTTGGACTAGTTCCACACAGGACAGTATTCTACATAAAAGGCAATGGTAAGCCCAGGACATAGAAACTTACACATCCCAGAAGTCCTGCTGGTGCTGGACACCAACTAGAAAAAAGGGTTACCCATCGGAGGCCTGGCAAAGGTCAATAAAATATATCTATGAATATACCAAGTAGAGTGATCTTGTTGGATTTTGCAAAGGGAAGAAAGAACATATTTAAGTAAGGCCATAACTGTTGCTTTGGACTTCCCTGGTGGCTTAGATGGTGAAGAATCTGCCTGCAATGCAGGAGACCCAGATTCGATCCCTAGGTTGGGAAAATCCCCTGGAGATGGGAATGTCTTTAGCTACTTGAGATAAATTTTGAGAACTTGAACCAAATCTGGAGGAGGAACTACATTGGGGAGGGGGATTCTGCCTCGAATGTCAACCCAAAAAGGAAGCAATGATCCTCCCCATGTGAGTGGCCAGGATATCTCATTGATTTCCCTCTTACTGTCCAGAATTGCCTTGGCGGTTCTGACCTGGGCTTCCAGTCCCAACCTCTAGGCCGTGGTTCTCATCCCATGGCCCATAAGATGCAGTGCCTATTACATTCGGGCTTGAGGGGTAAGGAGAAGACTCAGTGAACAGTCACTGGAAGGTAATGAAAAGGGACCTTCATATTTGAAGATTATGTGGAGAATCTAATCTCCACTTCTCAAGATGACTCAAAATTAGTAAAACATGTCATTTTCTCATAGATAAGTTTGGAGCTAAGGAATATCCGTCAACTTGACTAGTAAAGTGTGTGAGTTAATGGATTCTACTGTGCTGTGCTTAGTCACTCAGTCATGTCTGACTCTTTGCAACCCCATGGACTGTAGCCCTCCAGGCTCTTCTGTCCATGAGGATTCTCCAGGCAAGGATACTGGAGTGGGTTGCCATGCCCTCCTCCAGAGGATCTTCCCCACCCAGGGATCAAACCCAGGTCTCCCGCATTGCAGGTGGATTCTTTACTGTCTGAGCCACAAGGGAAGCCCAAGTAAACTGGAGTGGGTAGCCTAGCCCTTCTCCAGGGGATCTTCTTGACCCAGGAATTGAACTGGGGTCTCCTGCATTGCAGGCAGATTCTTTACCAGCTGAGCTATAAGGGAAGCTCCAATGGACTCTACTAGACATCCTAATTTAGACTTGTTCTCTGTTTTATTCCACACCCTTATTAAGTACAAAAAGGTGGGAGAATTCTCTGTCTGTCCAGTGGTTAGGGTCCCACACTGTCACTACCAAAGTCCTGGGTTCAACCCCTGTTCAGGAAATTAAGATACAACAAGCTGTGCTGCACAGCACCCCTCCCCCAAAAAGTGCAAAACATTAACCAAATTTTAATATTTTCTCAGCATCAGAGCACATGTCTCTGTCCAATGGTAATTATCACCAAGGATGTCTTACCTGAGAGCTGCCTATCATGACAATTGCTTTTGTCCCTCAGCTTCCACAGAGAGGCAGTACAGTCAAGCAGCGCTTTATGGGTCAATTCTTCTTTTGTGTTCAACCTAGGAAGGTGCTTCATGCTGGCGTGCTTCTGCCATGTCTGGAAAAGTGAGCCAGTATAATATGCACATGTACCACTCTCTAGTTTGACTTTTCCTCAAGTAACTTGTCTCCTACACTCTTTATATTTTCCCAACAATCCATCTCTTTGACCATCTTCCATGTTTTATTTTAAAGCCTAGTTTTTTGGTGATTGGTGCCCCATAGTAACTGTGGACTCACCTCTTGAGACTGGTAATATTTACACATGGCAGCCGAAAGAGTGCGGAGCCTGGAGATGCAGGACTCGGCTTTGAGCTCCAGCTTCACACATTCTCACCATGCGCAGAGTAGCAGAGAAAGACATCTAGGCAACATTCGGATTGCATTAGGCTGGTTTGGAATCTGAACCTCAGTACTTTTTACAGCTCACTTGGGCATTCTTATGTGCATCAAAGATTAAATAACACTGCTTGCATCTTAAACTTACGCAATGTTGTATGTCAATTACATCTAAATAAAGATGGGGGGATGCAGAGTGGGGAACCTCTGCTCTGTACTGATGCATTGACAGAGCACTTAGGAGTCCAGGAAACTACAAGGGCAGGACCCCAAGGCTAGGAAAGCCAGTACTGTGACATCTGACTTATGCTCTTACTTTGTTATATTCTTTAAGGAAAAAAATACCCTTTTTATGATACTGTTCATGCTTATCATGATAGGGCCTAGGAGGATGCTCTAGAAGAGGAGAAAGGATACATGAGCTCAGGTCCAGGTTCTAACACTGCAGCTCTGTGACCTTGGACAAGTCGCTTTATTTTTCTTGGACCTCAGTTTTTCAAAATCTGGCAGTGTGAAAGATGCCAATCTCCAGTGCACAAGTTGGTTGGAAGAACAAACTATAATAAGCACACCTGCCAGTTACCATGTGCTTGCTCTGATGCTCAGGCAACATTCAAGTGCTTCATGTGAATACCTCATTGGACTTGCAAAATTTCATCTGAGGAAGGTCTTCTGGGGGAGACAGTGTGCTGAAAACGTGCTTTGTGATCGGGAAGGCTTTATGAAGACATGAGACGGTCATGCTTCACAGGGTAGAAAGACAGATCTAGTTTGACTTTATTTCTTCCTTATGTAATTATTTGCCCTTCATAGTCTTCCAGAACTCTCTGACATATATATTATCCGAGGCTCCGTAACTGAAAAGCAAAAACACTAGAATTAACATTTGACTCTTTTAACACTGAGATCACTGATCTTTCTACTCTACTGAACTAGTTCCTGGTTAATTGAAAGTATAGCACATTTGAATCCAACTGTTAGTTCTCTGATACACAAAAAGTGTGATCCAGGGACTTATAACATCAGCTTCATCAAATTTTAAAAAAATGTTCAAAGTTTAAAATGTTTAGTTTCATTATGTAACTTACTATAGTTTCTGTATTCTGGCAGTGGGGCATGTCTCTTCTAGGCCTAAATATCAATTCTGGGAACATGAAGTATGACCACTTATACAGATGTGAAGTCCTTCAGGTTTCCCAAAATGTGCACTAGTAATCCTTAAGTATGTACTTCCTGAGAAGCTTATAGTTGTTCTCCTTCTATCAGTCAGTTCAGTCGCTCAGTTGTGTCCAACTCTTTGCGACCCCATGGACTGCAGCATGCCAGGCCTCCCTGTCCATCACCAACTCCCAGAGTTTACTCAAACTCACATCCGTTGAGATGGTGATACCAACCAACCATCTCATCCTCTGTCATCCACTTCTCCTCCTGCCCTTAATCTTTCCCAGCATCAGGGTCTTTTCAAATGAGTCAGCTCTTTGCATCAGGTGGCCAAAGTATTGGAGTTTCAGCTTCAACATCAGTCCTTCCAAGGAACGTTCAGAACTGATTTCCTTTAGGATGGATTGGTTAGATCTCCTTGCAGTCCAAGGGACTCTCAAGAGTCTTCTCCAACACCATAGTTCAAAAGCATTAATTCTTCACCGCTCAGCTTTCTTTATAGTCCAATTCTCACTTCCATACATGACTACTGGAAAAACCACGGCCTTGATTAGACGGACCTTTGTTGACAAAGTAATATCTCTGCTTTTTAACATGGTATCTAGGTTGGTCATAACTTTCCTTCNCCGCTCAGCTTTCTTTATAGTCCAATTCTCACTTCCATACATGACTACTGGAAAAACCACGGCCTTGATTAGACGGACCTTTGTTGACAAAGTAATATCTCTGCTTTTTAACATGGTATCTAGGTTGGTCATAACTTTCCTTCCAAGGAGTAAGTGTCTTTTAATTTCCTGGCTGGAATCACCATCTGCAGTGATTTTGGAGCCCAAGAAAATAAAGTCTGACACTGTTTCTACTGTTTCCCCATCTGTTTACCATGAAGTGATGGGACCGGATGCCATGATTTTAGTTTTCTGAATGTTGAGCTTTAAGCCAACTTTTTCAACTTTTATTAAAACTGAAACT
The DNA here is from genome assembly GCA_006410875.1 of Neotragus pygmaeus. Classification (NCBI taxonomy): domain Eukaryota; kingdom Metazoa; phylum Chordata; class Mammalia; order Artiodactyla; family Bovidae; genus Neotragus; species Neotragus pygmaeus. Next base: position 416,223 of record SJYV01055809.1, read on the forward strand.
AATTTAAGATGTGCTGTTTTTTGGTTTTTTTTTTTTTTTTTNTCTACTGTTTCCCCATCTGTTTACCATGAAGTGATGGGACCGGATGCCATGATTTTAGTTTTCTGAATGTTGAGCTTTAAGCCAACTTTTTCAACTTTTATTAAAACTGAAACTAATTTAAGATGTGCTGTTTTTTGGTTTTTTTTTTTTTTTTTTAACAGATTTTATTTATTGTAACTCTTTGGTTTTAATGAGTTGACTGCCCCCTGGTGGACAAGAACTGTCAGCGCACATGAAATCTCGTGCTTTTGCTGTTTAAGATCTGAACTATTTTCTTTCGTGCAGTAAGTAGGTCAGCAGCTCAGCTGTGTCCCACTCTTTGCGACACTGTGGACTGTATAGCCCACCAGCCTTCTCTATCCGTGGAATTTTCCCGGAAAGGATACTGAAGTGGGTTGTCATTTCTTCCTCCAAGGGATCTTCCTGATCCAGAGATCGAACTCGAGTCTCCTGCACCTCCTCCTGCATTGGCAGGCAGGTTCTTTTTTGGTTTTATTTTTTTCAGGCTTATTCTTTACCACTAAGCCACCAATGATATGCTGGCTGTTGCACGTATCTGGGAGAACTCCACAAACCAATTCTGATGTTATACAGCTGTTTTCCTAGGAATCAATCAGACTCCTGGAAACCCCTCAGGACTCTATATAATCCTATACTCCAAGGATATATTTGAAGATACAAGTAGGAGGAGGTGATCTCAGTGGCCTAAGCAGAATAACATGGTTTCAAAATACAGTCTAACATATCTAGTAACACAGGCACGTTGTTATTTTGTCTCTAAATTAAATATTGATGGGGCCAGAAAACTTTCTGTTTATCTCTGCTTCTAATAAAGTTCATTTGATAGGCTATTTGGTTGGATTTTATTAATAGTAAATCTAGAAATGGCAAAACAGTGTGGTTTTTCAATACCAGCATAAGATAATACATTTTACGCACATACGGAAATGAAATTCTTATAATCTCAAGCCCGAAGTATTGAGGTAATTAATTTTGGCTTTAATTGTTTCCTTTTTTTCCCTTAAAAAAAAAAAAGTACATCTGCATTCACCCAGAAGCACATGCAGAGTTGAAATCAGACTGTCTGGGTGTTTTGGACACAAAAGGAACCTTTGAAAACTCTGATTTGAGCATATGAGTGTCAAGGACCCCCACAACAGAGCTGATCCAAAACGTGCTACAGTGTTTCCATTCAGCGAGCATCAATGTGCCTCTTTAAGGGTTTTTCAGAATCCCAGGAAATTGTGATTACATGGCATTAGCTTTTCATTTTCTAAAGAATGGGTGAAAAGCATGAAAGTCCTCTTAACAATGTGAAGAAAAGTATTTTTGGTTCTGGTAAACTTCTGCTGTTCTCTGATAAAAACTACACAAAAATGCCTTTAGGATACCACACAATCCTACATACAATTGTAGCTCAGTAGTGTGGATGCTGGAAGGACTACCACCTTGTCCAGCCTGAAAAAGATTCCCAAAGGCCTATTGTTCCCCCCAAACAGTCACTTAGTCAAGGATGGTATTCATTTCATTGATATCATGAATGTATTTGTTTCTATTAGATGTTCTCATTTTTCCATGGATTTGTGGAAGAAAATAAATCCAAGTAAATCACTGTAGGTTTTGGTAACAATTTTCTTCATCTGGTTGATTCTGTATTTGCTATATAGAGGAGGAAATTATTCAATACTCCATTATGTGTACAAATTGTGGAAATAATATTGACTTGGCTACATTACATACATACTAGTGGTATTTACTGAATATCAACAAAAAAAACACCAAGAATCGGTTCAGATCATCAGTGGATTCTAAGCATATTTAAATGAACCCAAGATTCCTTCAAGATCTTGGTAAGAAACCAATGTTGAAATCCTAGAATATTTTAGGGCAATATAAGGATTGGGGCTGGGCTTCCCAGGTGGTACAGTAGTAAAGAATCTACCTGCCAATGCAGGAAATGCAAGAGAATTTGGGTTCAATCTCTGGATGGGGAAGATCCCCTGGAGGAGGAAATTGCTCCAGTATTCTTGCCGGGAAAATTCCATAGACAGAGGAGCCTGTCAGGCTATAGTCCATAGGGTTGCAAAGAGTCACACACACACACACACACACACACACACACACA
>SJYV01055809.1:421798-500196 GCA_006410875.1 Neotragus pygmaeus
ACACACACACAAGGATTGGGGGTGCCATTATCAATTTAATGTATTATGAGATCATCAAATGATAGTCTTATCAGAGAACTCAAATTCTCTAAACTCATGCTTTTTGAATTTTAATATGTGTAAAATTGCTTAGATGTTTCCTTATTAAAGATTCAGATTCACAGGCCCCTTGCAAAGATCACGATTCATTATGTAAGGTGTGGAGCCCAGGAGTCAGCATTCGAAAAACACCCTAGATGATTCTGATGCAGTGATCTATGGCGGGCTCAAAGAAACAAAACTCAACCCTTTTAATCCACCAGTAATATTCACCTAATCTGATTGTCCCCACCTGTCCAAATGCTTGTACTCATCTTGTTGTGCTTGTCTCCAGGTTTGGATAAATAATTATTTCCTGTCCACATAGTAGTAAATGGCTACTCCATCGTCACCTGGTGGGGAAAGCTAAGGAAATATTTACCTTATGGAGAAACTACCCGAGCCACTCATCTCTTGAACAAAGCCAAGTTAGAATGGGCTCACCTAGATCTGGACATCTGTTTATTTTTTCGATATTTTAAAAAATGTTTTTATATATTTATTTGGCTGCATCGGGTCTTTCTTTACTTGTGGCATGTGGGATCTTTAGTTGCATCATGCAAGCTCTCAGTTGCAGCAAATGAGATCTAATTCCACGACCAGGGACTGAATTCTTACCCCCTGCATTGGGAAGGAGCATGGAGTCTTAGCCACTGGCCCACCAGGGAAGTCCCTATTTTTCAATATTGAAGAAAAAGTTGGATGCCTTTCCCTGCCTCCTCCCCCATGTTGTATACCTTTGCTGCTGAAAGTGTGATCCATGGACCAGCAGCAGCTGGGAATTTATTAGAAATGCAGAATCTCAGGCCTCATCCACACCTACTGAATCAGACTCTGCACTTGATCAAGAGCCTGGGTGATCCCTGTGCACGTGAAAGATGTGTATGATCAACAGCCTTTTTTGGAGAAGAATAAATGGGTGAGTGTGGGCTTCTTGACAGCACCATTAATGTGCCCTAGGTAATGTCTCATCACAGTAGGATCAAAGAAGTTCTGTGGACTAGGTGGACAACTTTTTTCCTTCCAAGATCACCTATTTAACCTAACCCTTCAATTAAAAAAATATTTATTTATTTATTTGGCTGCATGGAGTCTTAGCTGTGGCATGTGGGACCTTCTTTGCTGTCATGCAGATCTTTCATTGTGGCCTAAGGACTCTTGAGTTGCAGTGTGCCAGCTCTGGGGCTTCAGCAGTTGCAGCCTGTGGGCCTAGTTGCCCCTCGGCATGTGGGATCTTCGTTCCTAGGCATCCAACCCTGTGTCCCCCGCTTTGGAAGGTGGGTTCTTAACCAGTGGATCACCAGGGAAGTCCCTCTAGCCCCCAACTTTTTCACCCTTGAAGCCTGAGACAGTCCTATGACCTGGATCGCTTCAGGATTCTCACTGCTGGGACAAGATTTTACTCAGTATGCCACTCCCCAGTCCCTCTAGATGCCCAATCTCTCTTCAGCAGACTTGACCAGGCTCTCTTGCAAGCAGGGCTCTGGGAAAGAGGCTGGAAAGAGTGCAAAAGAGAACCAGGAAGGCCGCTACCCTCTAGAAGCGGTGCTGGTTTAGTCGCTAAGTCGTGTCCGACTCTTTGCAACCCCATGGACTGTAGCCCACCAGGTTCCTCTATCCATGGGATTTTCCAGGCAAGAATACTGGAGTGGATTGCCCTTTCCTTCTCCAAGGGCTCTTCCCAACCCAGGGATTGAACCTGGGTCTCCTACATTGCANAACCCCATGGACTGTAGCCCACCAGGTTCCTCTATCCATGGGATTTTCCAGGCAAGAATACTGGAGTGGATTGCCCTTTCCTTCTCCAAGGGCTCTTCCCAACCCAGGGATTGAACCTGGGTCTCCTACATTGCAGGCAGATTCTTTACCAACTGAGCCGCCAAGGAAGGCCTCTAGAAGACTGTGATAATATTAACTAATAGTAATAGCAGGACGGAGACTTCCCTGGGAGTCCAGTCGTTAAGATTCCATGCTTTCACTGCCAGTGGTGGGGGCGGGGGGAGGTGATCCCTTCCTGGGGAACTAAGATCCCACAAGCATCACAGTGCAACCAAAAAATAAATATATTCAATAAGGTGCAGAGGGTTCCAGTCCCTGTGGTTGGCTCCTCACAAGCGTTAGCACAGCCCCGTGAGGTATGTGAGAAGTCACCTGCACACGGCACAACCAGGAAGGGGCAGAAGATGGGCTGCAGAGCCTGGGTGGGGGCCCACAGGGGAACAACGCAGCAAAACTGAGGGATGATGGCTGGGGAAGAAGGGTCAGGCTGAGCGCCCACAGAGCCACCTCTTCATAATGAGATGGGCAGTGTCCCAGACTCATTAAAGTGTGAGGCAGACACAGCATCAGCCTCTGAGCTCCCACCCTACCTCCCCTTGACTCCTGCACTAATTCCTCCTCAAAGGAACTTCTGGAATCTCTACTGAATGGTGGGTGCATTTCCAAACCACGACCCTGCAAGGTGGGTAAGCTCCTGGAAGGGAAGCAGAGACGTGACTATTCCCGTCCTACTATTCATGCAGGGACATTACAACGAGAGAGTAGTCATTCCTGTGAGGGATCAGGCTGCAGTGAAACTCCTTTGCAAATTACGTTCCTAGGCTTCCTGGAGGAAGTGGCATTTGAGTTAGACCTCGTTGGTCACACAGTCTTCCCTGGTGGCCTGCAATGCAAGAGACCTGGTCAGAAAGGTCCCCTGGAGAAGGACTTGGCAGCCCACTCCAGTATTCTTGCCTGGAGAATCTGATGGACAGAGGAGTTTGGTGGGCTACAGTCCATGGGGTCACAAAGAGTTGGACATGACTGAGCTACTTTCAGTTTCACATGTGCGTCATGCAGGCTAAGCGGCAGAAGGCCTTCCAGCTCAGATCACCGCGTGGGACGGGGCAACTTTAAGAACTCTCTTAGGACTGAGCTGTGTTTACCTGCTTGGAGGGGCAGGGGAGGGGAGCCATGAGAAGGGTCTCCCTTTCCTCGGAGCGAGCTCGTCTTGCCCTGTCATATGGCAAGGAAAGCAAAGTCTCGAGCCCATTCCTAGCTCACATGCTTGTTCCTCAGGGCCTGGTGACTCCATCTTCAGTTTCACCAGAAAGGGAGGTATTTCTATCGCATCAGAATCCCCTTCCTCGGTGAGAGAGAGGCTTCTCCTACCTTTTGAGGCACAGTCTACCCAGGAATCTGAAAATATCCGTTCCTCACTTTCCTTGCAGCTCAGGCCAGGCCTTCAGCAGTGTTCCTGTCAAAAAAACAGTGCTGAAAGATGCAGACTCTGAGGAAAATCCTGCAGAAGCGTGGCAGCAGAGTTAGCAGATATACGCGGTGTGGAGGGCTCTGTGTGGTTTTAGCCCAAGCGTTTCATGTTCTGCTTCAGGCATGGAGGTGGTTCAAGTTATCTTGTAGTATTTGAACCCAAAGCGGCATCTGTGGAGGCTTCTTGGGGTCAATCCAGAGCATGACCTGTCCAGCTATGTAGTCTCTAGGCTATGTTCTTCAACTGAACTGTTCAATATCCTTTAATACGTTCCTTTTCTTCTTAAAACAGCCGGATTTGAATCTTCGCGGTGTGCTGAAACCAAGAATCATGAAGCAGTGTGCAGGCGTGCCCACAAGAATTTCAGAATTGATTCCTTGCTTTTATGGAAAGATCAAATGGTTTTTGCATAGGTAATTGCAAATTCAGCTATTGTCTTGATTTCCTGAGTTGTTTGACAATTATCTTTGGACCTGATTTTGTAGATTGTGGGGAGCTACAGCTGAAGTTGGGGAGCCAATCAGAAGAGCTGTGAAAAGAAATGTGAGAAAAATGAGATCCTTATGCTTAGTTGCTCAGTCATGTCCGACTGTTTGTGATTCTCCAGGCAAGAATACTGGAGTGGGTTGCCATGCCCTCCTCCAGGGATATCCTTGTGAGAATGACTCAAATCCAATGTTTTTTTCCCCAGTGGGCCTTTCGTGGAACTGTCAAAAGTAGACAAAGGGCCCATACCTTTTTGTTCTATTAGAAAATTGATTATTCAATCTGTATTCATACAGTCCTCTTTTGGACTCCAAAAGTTATCTCCTCTACATTAGTAGAATGGTATAGGATGGTATGAACAAGAGAGGCCCCAAACAAAAAAGCAGTGTTTACATTTGCTGCAAGTGGGAAGAACTTCTGTGTGCCAAGAAAGAATTGTCAAAAACAGTTTCTGGGGATTACCCTGGTGCCCAGTGTTTAAGATTCCATATCAGCTTCCCTGCAGGAGGCAGAAGTTCGAACCCTGGTCAGAGNTGCTGCAAGTGGGAAGAACTTCTGTGTGCCAAGAAAGAATTGTCAAAAACAGTTTCTGGGGATTACCCTGGTGCCCAGTGTTTAAGATTCCATATCAGCTTCCCTGCAGGAGGCAGAAGTTCGAACCCTGGTCAGAGAACTAAGATCCCTCATACTGTGAGGCCAAAAAAATAAAAATGAAATTACCAAAAAAAGAACAACCTTGGCTGTTTCTTTTAAGCTAAGCTGCCAACAAAACAACACTATTGATAAATATCACTCTGTTATTGTCACAATGATCCCAGAAGAAGTAGACTTTAAAATATGACGTTAAATTTATAAATTTGTTGAAACCATCAAATTTACTTCCTCAGGCTTCCCTGGTAGCTCAGAGGTTAAAGCGTCTGCCTGGAATGCGGGAGACCTGGGTTTGATCCCTGGGTCGGGAAGATCCCCTGGAGAAGAAAATGGCAACCCACTCCAGTACTTTTGCCTGGAGAATCCCATGGAGGGAAGAGCCTGGTAGGCTATAGTCCGCAGGGTCGCAAAGAGTCGGACACAACTGAGTGACTTACCTTTACGATGCAATACATTATTTCAGTTGCATAGGTCTTCAAGCAATTTGGTAGAGCATATCATGGAACAATATACCTTTTTTTTTTTCTGCTCTACTAAAATGGTAGCTTCATGAAAAGAGGGTCTTCAATTGCTCATGTCCTCAGAACATAATAGGCGCTGGGTCAAACTTGTTTAGCAGAAAGATTATACTGCTTTGGAGTTTGTGAAGAACAGAGAGTGTGGGGGTATTGTACGTCGTTAGTTATCCTGATCATATCTTTGTAGCATACTCTTATCAGTAAGTATTTTCAGAAGGCAAAAATATTACTGTATAGTCACTGCACCCATCCGTTTCCAGGTAAATGTGTGCTAACCAGTAAGTCATATCTTATGCATGTCACTTCTCCATTTTGTTGGTGGTGTTGAGTCGCTCGATCATGTCCAACTCTTTGTGACCTCATGGACTGTAGTCCACCAGGCTTCTCTGTCAGTGGGATTCACCAGGTAAGAATACTGGAGTGGTTGCCACTTCCTTCTTCAGGGGATCTTCCCGACCCAGGAACCCAAATCTCCTGCAAGTCTCCTGCATTGCAGGTGGATTCTTTACCACTAAGTCACCAGGGATTCGATTCCCACTTCTCCCTTCAGGACTCCCGTTTTCTACGTTGAACAGAGAGGTTATTTACACACAGAAGAACTTGACTTGGGCATTCTTGGATTTTTTTCCATAAAAGTCCATAGAGAGTATGTTCTATTTTGTAATGTAATAGGATGTAAAGAAACATTCTATCTTCAAAAATGATTTGAGTCAAGTGTAAGGCTCTAGAAAACACTGTAAATCTCTGAGATTCTCCTGTAATTGAAGCAAGCAGTACTTCAAGGTTAACTCTTAGACTTTTCAGGGTGAATAACTTCTATCCAAATCGGCAATTTACTTGTGAGTCTGCGATCTTCCACCTACTTTGCATAATTAATATTGTAAACAATATTAATAGTGTTCTTTGATATTACCGCTGGAGATGAAAATTTCATTTTTAATGCATCCCACAAATAATTTGGTAGTTGATTCTGTAAGTGTCATTTTTAATTTACTTATAGGTCTTTCCCAACAACTGTTCTGGCAGTAAGCCACACTATACAGCAAATGCTTTATTTTCTTGGATTAAATAATGCAACATAATTACCTCATCTTTGTTTGATTTTTACCTGTTGTGACTCCTTTTGCCATCTCTGAGTTTTAAAAATAAAGAGTAAACTTCTGATCACCATTTGTTTTTTCACTGTATTTAAAAACAAGCAAAAAAAGATTAAAAAAAACTTAAAATAAGAGTATAAAATGCTCTAGGTAGCCGATTACAACCCAATTCCAGAAGATAGACAACTGTATTAGTTTTATAAGGCTGCCATAACAAAGTGTTACAAACTACTTTGTTCAGTTCAGTTCAGTTGCTCAGTCCTGTCTGACTCTTTGCGACCCCATGAATCGCAACTTTGTAATATTTGCAAAGCTTAAAACAATGGAGATTTATTGTCTCCTAGCTCTGAAAGCTAGCAGTCTGAAACCGAAGCAGGGCCAGCTCCCTCTGAAACCTGCAGGAGAATTCTTCTTTGCCTCTTCCTGCTGCTGCTGCTAAGTCACTTCAGTCGTGTCTAACTCTGTGTGACCCCATAGACGGCAGCCCACCAGGCTCCCCCGTCCCTGGGACTCTCCAGGCAAGAACACTGGAGTGGGTTGCCATTGCCTTCTCCAATGCATGAAAGTGAAAAGTGAATGGGAAGTCACGCAGTCATGTCCGACTCTTCGCGACCCTATGGACCGCAGCCTACCAGGCTCGTCCATCCATGGGATTTTCCAGGCAAGAGTACTGGAGTGGGTTGCCATTTCCTTCTCCTTGTAGCTTCCTTATATTATTGTTTAGGCTTCGAAGTATCGTATAAGGTAAAGAACATACCTATTTGACTTTTTTTTAAGGGGAGGGGTGGGCTTCCCCTGTGGCTCAGTGATAAAGGATTCAGTTGCCAGTGCAGGGGGTATGGGAGGATCCCAGAGGCCCAGGAGCAACTAGGACCGTGCGCCACAACTATTGAGCCTGTCCTCCGTAACCTGAGATGCTTAACGGCTGAAGCCCCCACACTGCAGCCCAGCTCCACAACAAGAGAAGCCGCTGAGATGAGAAGCCCAAACACTGAAACTAGCGAAAAAGCCAGCGTAGCAACAAAGACTCGGTACAGCCAAAAATGAATAAGCAAAGGAATAACATTACAAGAGAAAAGAAAACGTTAGGGAATTCCGTGGCACTCCAGTGGTTAGGAATCCACCCTTTCACTGTGACCTCACGGGTTCAGTCCTTGGTTGTGGAGCTCAGATCCCACAGGTCCGGTGGTGCAGCCAAAAACGAAAACGTAAATCAAAGCTGAAATGAGATACCACTTCATAGCCATTAGGTTATTAACAACAACAACAACAAAACAGAAACAACAAGTGCTGGCAAGGCTAGGGAGAAATTGGGGCCCATATGTGCTGCTGGCAGGAGGTATTATAAACTGGTGCAGCCACTGTGAAAAGAGGATGATTTTTCCTCAAAAAGTTAAACATAGATTTACCACATACTCCAGCAATTTGATTTCTGGGTATACGTCTGAAAGAATTAAAAGCAGGGACTCAAACAGCTATTTGTACACCATTATTCATGGTGGCATCATTCACTGTAGCCAAAAGATTAACACAGCCCTAATGTGTTTTGATGGGTGAATACCTAAAATGTGATATATAAAGGGAGAGAGGAAATGGGGGTGAAAAAAATATGATATATACATATAATGCAATAGGTAGCCTTAAATAGGAAGAAAAAAAAAAGGAATGAAATTCTGATGCATACTACAACCTGGATGAACTTTGAAGCATTATACTAAATGAAATAAACTGGACACAAAAGGACAAATAGTATGTGATTTACTTTATTTTTTACTAATTTTTATTGGAGTATAGTTACTTAACAATGTTATGTTAGTTTCTGCTAACATAACAGCAGAAGTGAATCATTTATACATATTCGCACACCCACTCTTTTTAGGTTTCCCTTCCCTTTTAGGTCACCACAGAGCATTTGAGTACAGTTCCTTGTGCTATACATTAGGTTCTCATTAGTTATCTATTTTATGGAAGTAGTGTATTTATGTCAATCCCAATCTCCTAATTCATCCCACCTCCCTTCCCTTCTACCAGAGAAGGCAATGGCACCCCACTCCAGTACTCTTGCCTGGAAAGCTTGGTAGGTTGCAGTCCATGGGGTCACTAAGAGTCAGCCACGACTAAACCGACTTCACTTTCACTTTTCACTTTCCTGCATTGGAGAAGAAAAAGGCAACCCACTCCAGTGTTCTTGCCTGGAGAGTCCCAGGGATGGGGGAGCCTGGTGGGCTTCCGGCTGTGGGGCTGCACAGAGTCGGACACGACTGAAGTGACTTAGCAGCCCTTCTCTTCTTGGTAACCATAAGTTTGTTTTCTGCATCTGTGACTCTATTTTTGCTTTGTAAATAAGTTCATCTGTACCATTTTCTAGATTCTACACTTAAGCATTGTTATGCAATATTTGTCTCTTGCTTCTTTCTGTATGACAATCTACAGGCCCATCTGTGTTGCTGCAAATAGCATTATTTCATTCTTTTTTATGGCTGAGTAGTATTCAATTGTATATATGTACCACGTCTTCTTAATCCATTCCTTTGTCAGTGGACGTTTAGGTTGCTTCCATGTCCTGGCTATTGTAAATAGTGCTGCAATGAACATCAGAGTGTGTGCATCCTCTGAATTATGGTTTTCTCTGAATATATGACCAGAAGTGGGATTGCTAGGTCACATGGTAGCTCTATTTTTACCTTTTAGATAATTTCTATATTGTTCTCCATAGTGGCTGTATCAATCAGATTCCTTTTATATAAGGTACAAATGAGTCTGACTCTTTGTGACCCCATGGACTGTAGCCCACCAAGCTCCTCTGTCCATAGGATTGTCCTGACAAGAATACTGGAGTGGGGTGCCATTTCCTCCTTCGGATCTTACCAGCCCAGGGATTGAACCCAGGTCTCCTACATCTCCTGCTTTGCTGGTGGATTCTTAACTGCTGAGCCACCAGGGAAGTCCCATATGAGACACATAGAGTAGTCAAAAGCATAGAGACAGAAAGACGAATGATGGTTGCCAGTGGCTGAAGAGGAGGAATAGGGAGTTGTTTAGTGGGTACAGAGTTTCAGTTTGGGAAGGTGAAGAATTTTTGGAGATGGATGGTAGTAATGGTTATACAACAATGTAAATGTATTTAATGCCACTGAAATCTATACTTTTAAATGGTAAATTTTCTGTCATTTTTTTAACAGAAAAAAATTTTATTAGGAAGAATCATGGAGACAGGATCTTGGATACAGCCTCTCTGACTCACACCCTTCACCTTCAGGGGGAGAGTTCACTTGAGCAATCCTTAAAATCAAGGATTTTTCTGGTTCATGAAAATTTGCCAGATGAGGATCTGTTGCCTTTGTTAACCCAGGATATTCTTCTAGAGAGCTAACTTAAATCTTTACGAATAGTTTCCTTTATTTCTTCTTTCCTTTTCCTTCCTTTCAAAAAGTGTTACTGAGGACCTCTCCTGTGTAGGGCACTGTTTGGGAGATATCACAGAGGCAAAAATGACTGTATAGATAGCAAATACACAAACTCTGGATTTCAGTGCCAGTTTTTCCAATACCTTCATTATCTAATGGACACATTACTGTGGATACCTCAGTTCCCACCCCCTGGAGAAGTGAATGGCAATCCACTTCAGTATTCTTGCCTGGAATATCCCATGGACAGAGGAGTCTGACAGGCTACAGTCCACGGGATTGTAGAGTGTCAGACATTACTGAGCGACTAACACTTTCAGTTCCCATATCTGTAAAATGGGCACAATAATAGTGCCAATTTCACAGGGTTTATGTTGAATAACTTTTGTTTGTCCCTCCAGACCCACTCTCTACCCTTCTCTGCTCAGTTCCTGGACATGGGAACCTGATTACATGAGCTGCATCAGTGGTCACCCTTGCTCTCTAGCTTCAGTTTAGATATGAGCAATCCAGATCCCTGGTAGGAGATCAGTGGGAGGCAGGAATGAGTTGTTTTTTTTTTTTTTTAAATCCCTGGCTTTCTCCCTGTGGGGTTGCTGCAGAATGGCTTCCTCTTAAACCAAAAGCTACAGCTGCTGCTAAGACAGTTCTCTCCACATGTCTTTCTTTTCCTAAACTTCCATGAACATTCCCTCCCTTTATAAAGTCAAGCCTAGCCGTAGGAGTGGTCATGTTCATATTAACTAGCTACCACAGAGGACATGAGTGCCAGAGAGGGGCAGTGTCTTTTGAATAACCCAGCGCAATGTTCTGATTCTTCACCATCAGCAGCCAGATCCCAGAGGGCGCTGAATATACCATGATAAGCAGTTTGCAGATTACCCAGCCCGCCCTAGAATGAAAGCCACAAGAGGACAGGGCCTTCACCTTTGTTATTAATGGTAACTATTCTCTCTCCAGTGTCTGGTACCTAGTTACTGACCCCTCAGTATTTAATGAATAGATGAATGAATATTGAAAAAACAGCTCTGAGTAAAATAGAAGGGACTGGTGCTTAACACTGACTTCCATTTTATTTTTGTACTATGTGTTCGCTGCCTACATTCACAACTGTTCTTACTAAGCTTATGGTCAGTGATCGCTGTATGTCTATTGTTATACAATATGTGTAACAATGACACTTGATGCCAAGGAGAATTTCTCATTGCCTTGAAAACTGTAGATGAATTCATGAAAAAATAGTCTAGTGATTTGCGTTGAGTTTTAAAGGTTTTCTTTAAACATTCTGTTGGAGAATTTTTTAAATAAAAAAATCTAAATTTTATATTTTGAAAATGTTAACTACTGAATTTTGCTCTTCATAAATTTTTATTAATTATTTAATAATAAACAGTGATAAAAAGTGAGTAAACGTCTTNTCTTTAAACATTCTGTTGGAGAATTTTTTAAATAAAAAAATCTAAATTTTATATTTTGAAAATGTTAACTACTGAATTTTGCTCTTCATAAATTTTTATTAATTATTTAATAATAAACAGTGATAAAAAGTGAGTAAACGTCTTTTCAGCCACCTAAACAGTCAATTCCTATTACAGCTATAAAGACAACAAATATACCAATAATACCTAAACTATGGAATACGTAAACTGGTAAAATACTATGTAGCCAATAACACTTAAGTAACAATGACATGGACCACTTATTGTATTATGTGAAAAGAGTAATATAAAAATTTTTTATATGGATGAATTTTACAATGTAATAAAAAAGTCCAACAAAAACTTAGGCATTAATGAAAGCCAGTGGTGGTCTAGACGGCTGTTCTGTGAATAATTTTTCCTCTTATTTAAAAAAATTTTTTCCAAATTTTCTAATATAATTATATACTAATTTCATAATGAAAAATTTTAAAGCATAATAAGCCCATCATCTAACATAACAAATTATATTCTTCACTAGTGGAGTGGAGAGACAATATGTAGATTATAAAGAAATAAGTACAAAAATTATTCCTTTAGACTATGATCAAAAGGATAAATACACTTAAATGCCATTTAGGACACAAACTGATTTTTTTCAGGTTTCTAACATGCATACAAATTTCATTATGTGATGCTCATTTTACTATCATTATTATCATTGTTTATTACTCATTTTTATTTTGCTAAAAATTTGGATAATTAGAGCACAGTTCCTCAGTGATAAGTATCAAATGAAAAAGATTTGTATTGGTAATGTTAGCCTAAAACAATAAAAGTCAGTTATTTCACCAGCAAAATGGGTTTATGCAGGAGCAGCAAAGAATTGTTACTGGGGACATGCAACTATGGTGAACCACTTGCAAGCCCTTTAAAACAAAGGAAGGGGAAACTCAAAGAGAAGGAGAGGTTGGGAGGGGCTGTTATAAACAACAAGTCCATTGTAGGAAACTGGGAATTGGAGGTACAGTGTCCTTTCACTGGCGGAGTTGGGACAGTCCCTCACTGGCTGAGCTATTGCCAGGCAAGGAGAATATCTTTCTTCCTCTGAATGACAGCGTTAAAGTAGTGTCACATTCTGCTGGCGATGGAAAGGACGTCGCTTCTTATTGGGATATCCTGTTGAGTGCTGTGTGTAGGAGAGCTCCCTCTTCTGGACTCCTGATTCCATTTCAGTGAAGTTTCCTTTTATTAATTTTCAGATGAATAAAGATACATTGAATTTATTGTCTTGTATTTTCCTTGTTTCTTCTAGACTACTGGAAATTTTGATCCATTGAGATGCTGTGCTTCAATAGGTAGGGTAAAGCTTAGAGTAACTTACCATGTCAAGGTGAGTTTAGGTGCTTGAGATGAAAGAAAATAGAGCTAAGGTAATTGCAGAACAGAGAACTCCCCAACATCCTTGTGAAGAGTAATGGATATTTTACACTCCTATGTAGAAATGTTTAAAATGTTCTAGTATTGCCCAAAACATTATTTGTTGCTCAATGACTAGAGGTACGGTGGTTAGCTAATTATCAGTTTTCTCTTTAAGATGTAGATTGTAAAACTTCTGGGATCCAGCTAGAGTAATGAGCAGATAATCTGAAACAATTCTCTTGAATTGACTATGATACAAATATGATTTTCAAATGTAGGGGTAAGTAACCTGATCTTTGACTTTCCAACACAGTCCCAGCCAGGTCCATCTCCTGCCTATGTTGAAATTTATGAATGACAGAAGAAAGTGGTAGATATCCTCATTTTCTAAAGCCCTAGAACACATCTTGAGTATATGTATGATCGGACCACCCGAGATAGCTCTTCTCTTGCTTTCGGTACATCCAGGCTTGACCAGTGCCTGCTTCGCCTACCCTGTTCACATGACTGAACCCCCTACATACTTGCCTCAGGCCCCAGCAAAGGATTCTTCTAACTTTAGCTACCAAATCAAAGGAATGGTGAAGGATATTCCTCTCTGCTAGTTTCCCTGGTAACTGATGAACCAACCTAATGTCAACTCCCACCATAACCGGTAACCCTCCCACCCCACAACCCCCCATTCCCTGAAGAGCAAAGACTATTGCCACATCCTGCCCATCGTCAGTGGTGGGGGTTTTGCTCCAGGACCTTGTTTCGAACACGTAAAATCCCCCTATCTGTTAAACCTGTCTCTGTCGCTGACTCCTGCCTACTCTTCAGTCATGAAGCTGGGCAAGCACAGGGCTTGCAAGCCAGAGGGGTGCAGCCCAACAGTATATATGACACAGGAGGAGAGGGGGCAGAGCATAACCTATAAAAGAATGCACAGCCCAAGGATACAACACAAACTGATTGGAACCGAATAGGTCCAAGATAGTAGACCTTGAGCCTCAGCAAGCTCTTTGTTACACATTAGCAAGCTACACCCACAGGTACAATGACAGCTTCAAGGCTGACCATAGAAGTTCAGACAGTGGGCTCTGACCCAATTCCTGGAAATCCCCACCCCTTCCCCCAAATAGCTGGAATACTCCTCCCACCTATTAGCCTATGAAATTACCCACCCTTATAAGAATGACAGCCCCATGCCCTGGTGCCGCTCTCTCCGTCTGAGATCGCCCACATTCTATCTGTCAAGTGTGTTTCTCTCTAAGTGAATGTCCGTCTTATCTCACTTTGTCTCTCACTGAATTCTTTCTGCAGTGAGACATGAAGAACCTAGTTTCATTAAGTCCTGAGACCAGGTGTGTGATATTAGTTAAAAGAACATGGGTTCAAGTCCCAGTGTGGGTTTTGGCTGGATTGGAGTCCCAATTTGAGCTGCATGGTTTCATATATAGGTTGCTGTTCAGTCATTCAGTTGTGTCTGACTCTTTGTGATCCCATGGATTGCAGTACACCAGGCCTCCCTGTCCATCACCAACTCCTGGAACTTGCTCAAACTCATGTCCATCGAGCCAGTGATGCTATCCAGCCATCTCATTCTCTGTCATCCCCTTCTCCTCCTGCCTTAAATCTTTCTTAGCATCAGAGTCTTTTCTAAGGAGTCAGTTCTTCGCATCAGGTGGCCAAAGTATTGGAGTTTTAGCTTCAGCATCAGTCCTTCCAATGTATATTCAGAACTGATTTCCTTTAGGATAGACTGGTTTGAGCTCCTTGTAGTCCAAGGGATTCTCAAGAATCTTCTCCAACACCACAATTCAAAAGTATCAATTCTTCTGCCCTCAGCTTTCTTTATGGTCCAACTCTCACATCCATACATGACTACCGGAAAAATCATAGCTTTGACAATACGACCTTTGTCAGCATATAGAGAAGACAATTCCATCTCCACTAGGCAAAATTATTTATGTGTTTGAGGATGTGAAAGGTACAATAGTGCTTTTCTCCCCTATCTCCAAGATGTCCACAGAACCACAGATGTCCTTAGAACGTGTAAGTATACAATGGTGAAATGGAATTAAGTCTGCAGACAGAATTAAGAAGCTGACTTTAGTACAGAGAGAGTATCCTGGATTATCCAAGTAGGCCCAATGTAATCACAAGGGTTCTTAAAAGTGGAAGAGGGTAAGCAAAACAGAGTCAGATAGAAAGTGAAAGTAGCTCAATAATGTCCGACTCTTTGTAACTCCATGGCCTATACAGTCCATGGAATTCTCTAGGCCAGAATACTGGAGGGGATAGCCTTGGGGGCACTGTTAACCATAGAAAGATGCTCAGAAAAACTGTTACATTGCTTGCTGGCTTTGAAGATGGGACAGAGAGGATCAAGAAGCCAAAAATAGAGTGAGCTTTAAAAGCTGGGAAAATCAAGGAAATAAATTTCCCCCTACAGCCTCCAGAAAGGAATAAAGCCCTACAGATATCTTCATTTTAGCCCAGGGAAACCTATGTGGAATTTCTCTAGAATTGTATGACTGTAAATTTGCAATGTTTAAGGAACCATAGCAGTGGAAATTTCTTAAAGCAATAATAGAAAACTAAAAAATAAGTATTGCTGATTGCATTATTAACTATCTACAATTTACAGAGCTTAAAAATAGCTTAGTCAAAGATGAAGACAGGCACATGTACACACACACACACACACACACACACACAAATTAAGACCCAATACTTACACTATAACTGCAGAGCTTATGGAACTACTTTGGGGCAGCAAATAAAAGTAGGAATATATTCCTAATGAGATAAATGACTCAGCACTTAGCAATTGCAAAAATGCCCTATGCAACCACAGGATCATTAATCACTGATGGTAGCAGAAATGAGCAAATTGATGACTTGATGGTTCAATAAAATCCCCCTTGAAAACTGGGAAGAGCCAAATCATCAATAATTCTGGAATCAATTCTTGCTCCATCAGCCAATTTCTAGCTAAAAGGAGTAATGGTCTCTTGGTGGCCAATTGCTTCAGCTACAGAGTTTGTGTTACAGCAGAATTTTCTTTTTTTCAATTAAAGTAAGCTGGGTAACACTTAGGACTTGACCCTCATCCCATGGAAAACTCTTATCAAGTAGAAACTGATTGAAAGGGATTTGAAAAAAAAAAAGATATANCTGTAATTCATGGGGTTACAAAGAGTCGAACACGACTGAGCAACTGAACTGAACTGAACATTTAGACTCCAAACAGATGCATTTTGACTACAGAAGTAGAAGGTTTACGGCCTCTCCCCCTACTGACACACTTTGAGTTATTAAAGATGAACATAGTAGTGTGTTGACATGATTACATAAAATTTTAAAATAAAATTTAACAAGTAAGGTATTTTAAGTACTGTTCATATAGCTCTTTACATTTTTTGAATGTTTGCAGTTACTTTTTTTTGTTTTGTGGGTTTTGGTTGTTTTTCTTCTTGTGTTTGGTAGTGGGACTATAGAGTATTTCCAATTTATTCGTAAGGAATTCATGTATCATAAATGCACTCATTTTTAGTATACATTGTTATGAATTTTGAGTTATTCTGTACTGATAAACACATATAATCAAGACATTAAGCATGTCCATTGTTCTATCCATATAAATGATATTATGTAAAATATGATCATTTCTATCTAGTCCTTTTATTGAAGTACCTTGTTGTACATAGTAGTTTATTGCCAAGTAATATTTTATCATATGGATATGTCAAAATTTGTTAATCCAACTACATGATGGCAGTGATTTCTGTTTTTTTATTTTTATTTTTTTGTTGTTCAGTTGCCAACCCGTGTCTGACTCCTTGTGACACCATGGTCTGGAGCATGTCAGGAATCTCTATCCCTCACCATCTCCCAGAGTTTGCCCAATTTCATGATCAGTGAATCAGTGATACCATCCAGCCTTCTCATCCTCTGTCACCCTCTTATTATTATTTTAATGGACAGCCACATGAAATCTCTATTTTTTACTTTCTGATTTTTCTTTAGAAATCTATTAAGTATATATATATGAGTCATAAACACACAGCCACAGAATCTCCTCTGAAGTCAGTGTTGTTACAAGAAAATCAGACCTGAGGAAGTTGGTGGCTTCAAAGAGCATCTCCAACAATGACTCCATTATTGAACTAGTTCTTGACCACATAGCATGTGCTAGGTCTTTTGTGCTTTGGCTTGATCAGCTGTCCTTATATCTAAATGACTGGGACAGGCCAGTCAATCAGGGAGCTTTTAAATTATGTTTAATGACAAATGAAATAAATAGATGGTCACAAAGCCACAGATACCAAGTTGGCATACTTGGTTCATGTATTGTTATTAACTTAGTGAACTCAAACCTAGGAAACCACACCTTTAGAAAATTCAGACACATTGATATACCAGGTAGAAGAATTAAAAATACCGTCCACAGAAGGGCAAGGAAAAACGAGCTTCTTTATTTTCCTGTAAATGGGACAATCCCAGTTGATACCTGTTGTGCCAGAGTCCCCAACTGTCCTAACATTTATCTCTGGAAATCTATATTCCTAATGACTGTTTTGGGTATTGTTAGCTATCAGCACAATATTCTACATTAGTTCTCTAGAATTTTTCATTTTGTACATTGAATAAACCTGTCAAAAGAAATTCCCACTTTCCGACTAGCTTCAGTTCTTGGTAAACAGCATTCTATTTTCTATTTCTATGGGTTTAAATACTTTTTTCCTTTTTTAATGAAAATGCTTTAAATGTTAAAGAAAAATTTTAGCATGCTATGCAGCTTGTGGAATCTTAGTTCTCCACCAGGGATTGAACCCAGGCCCTCAGCAATGAGAACACAGAGTCCTAACCACTGGACTGCCAGTGAATCCCTGGATTTACTTGCTTTACATACTACCTCATATAAGTGTGATCATGCAGAATTTGTCATTCTGTGACTGGACAATTTTACTTGGAATAATGTCCTTAAAGATTCATCTATGTTGTTGCATATAGTAAAAGTTCCTTCTTTTTAAAGACTGAATAATATTCCCCTGTGTATATATGTCTGTGTGTGTGTGTGTGCATGCAGGTGTGTGTGTTAGTCGTTTAGTCGTGTATGACTCTTTGCGACCCTGTGGACTCACCAGGCTCGTCTTTCCATGTGCTTCTCCAGACAAGAATACTGAAGTGGGTTGCCATTCCCTTCTCCAGGGAATCTTCCTCACCCAGGGATTGAATCAAGGTCTTCTGCATTGCAGGCAGATTCTTTACCTACTGAACTCCCAGGGAAGCCTGTGTCTCTGTGTATATACGTGTGTGTGTGTGTGTGTGTGTGTGTGTGTGACAATTTCTTTATCCATTTATCTGTTGCTGGATATTTAGCTTGCCCCCATATCTTTGGTCCTATGAATAGTGCTACAATGAGATCCTGATTTTCATTCTTCTAGGTAGATACCCAAAAGTCGGCTGCTAGATCATATGGCCATTGCATGTCTCAGTTTTTGAGGACCCTTCATACTGTTATCCATAATGGCTGCACCAGCATACAGTCTCTGTTTCTCAATACATATGCCAGTACTAGTCTTTTTTTCAAAAATGATTTTCATAACAAGTCTGAGGTGATATCTGACTGTGGTTTTCCTTTGTATTTCCATTACAGTTATTGATATTAAGCACCTTTTATACCCCCGTTGGCTTTTTTTTAAAATCTTCTTTGGAGAATTGTCTCTTTAGGTCCTTAGCTTATTTTTAATTGAGAGATTTCCATGTTTTACATGCAGGTGTAGGAATTACTTGCATATTTTACATGTTAACTTCTGATCAGATATGTGGTTCAAAAGTATTTTTTAATTCTGTATGTGGCCTTTTACTCTGTTGATGATTTCCTTTGTGGAGGCTTTTAGTTTTATGTAATCACACTTGTCTACTTTTGCTTTTGTTGCCTGTTCTTTGGGTGGAATATCCAAGAAATCATTGCCAAAACCCGTGTCATAATGTTTTTCCCCTATGTTTCCTTCTAGTAATTTTAATTTTAGGTGTTATGTTTCAGTCTTTAATCTGCTTTGAGTGGTTTTGTGTTTGTGGTATAAGAAAGTCACATTTCATTGTTTTTCATCTATCTATCCAGTGGTTCCCAACACCATTTATGGAAGAAACTGTCTTTCCCCACTGTGTATTCCTGGCACCCTTGTCCCAGATCACTTGACTGTATGTGTGTGTGCATTTTCTGGGCTCTCTAATCTGTTCCAGTGGACTATATGTCTGCATGTAAGTATCATACTGTTTCAGTTACTGCAGCTTTGTAATATGTTTTGAAATGAAGAGGTGTAGTGCCTCTAGCTTTGTTTCTCTTTCCCCAGATTGTTTTGGATATTCAGAATCCTTTGTGATTGCATGTGATTTTTAGGATCATTTTTCTAGTTCTGTAAAAAATGCCTTGTGATTTAGATTAGGGACTTCATTTGGGATTGTATGGATATCACCACAATTAGGCTTCCAGTTCATGAATGTGGGGTATTGGTCTTCTTATTTGTGTCTTCTTTAATGTTTTTCTTCAGTGTTTTCTAGTTTTCAGTGTAGTAGTCTTTCACTTGTGTAATCCATTGTATTCTAAGCACTTTATCTTTTGTTAATTTCCTTATGGAGTTCCATTGTTAGTGTGGAAGTACAGCTGTAATGGTTGGCATCAGTGTCTCTAGGTTCAGCAATAGGAAAACAGGGCAGGCAGTGGTGATCGCCAGTGCCAGGACTGTGCACAGGCTTAACTGTGGGACTGAGGTAAATGCACAGGGCAGTGGTGCATGCATCATGGCAAGAGCAGGGCCTGTGTTAGGATCTTGGACTGATCACAGCACACAAGTTCAGTTGCTGAGTCAGAGCTGGTGGCAGGTACATGCCTGGTTTCAGGACCAGGACTGGCTTTGCTGCACCCGTGATGGCAGTGCTGAGTTCCAGGGAGGCACTAGCTCTCATGGTTCCTGTTGGGGAGGGTAGAGGGACTCAGCACCAGAAGTCTGAGACCTTAAAACCTGTGGGACCTTCTGTTGGGGGAGCTGTGGGCACATGCGGTGGCTGTGCTGGCTGTTGGTTTCCTGCACAGCGTTGCCTCACTTCCTTGCAGTACTTGGAGCACTGCTGTGTTGCTGCAACTTCTTAAGTGGACCCCTGAGCTCTGTCAGAACTGTTTCACTCACATCTGTCTGTCCAATTGTTGTTTTTATTGTGGGGATAGAGAGTGGGATCTCCTACTAAACCATCTTGCTGACATTACTCTCTATATACATTTTATTTATTTTTTTTGTAATAACTTTTTTTTTTAAATTTTACAATACTGTATTGGTTTTGTCATACATTGACATGAATCCGCCACGGGTGTACATGAGTTCCCAATCCTGAACCCCCCTCCCACCTCTCTCCCCATATCATCTGTCTGGGTCATCCCAGTGCACCAGCCCCAAGCATCCTGTATCCTATATCGAAACTAGACTGGTGATTCATTTCTTACATGATAGTATATATGTTTCAATGCCATTTTCCCAAATCATCCCACCCTCTCCCTCTCCCACAGATTTAGAATCAGTGTGTCAGTTTCTACAAACTTCCTGCTGGCATATGAATCAGGATTGCTTTGAAACTAAAGATCAATATAATTGAAATCTTACCAATATCGAGTCCTTCAATATAGAAGCATGGTATATGTCTCCAGTTCTTTATGACCTTTTATTTCCCTCAGTAATTAATGGTTTGTAATTTCCATTCTACAGATCTTACATGTATTTTATGGATTCCATAAGACATTATTTTTTTGTTTTTGGTGGTCTTACGGATGATATTTTGCTTCATTTTCTGGTTGTATTTTGCCTGTATGTCAAATACACTTGATTTTTATATATTGAGTTGTATTTTGCAAATATGTTCAACTCACTTTTATGCATAATGATGTTTTTGTAGATTCTTTAGAATGTTCTCTGTATATTATAATTTAGTCTGTATATTTAGTGTTTTCTGTGAATGAAAAGAGTTTGATTTCTTCCCTTCCAAGTGTACTTTGTTTACACCTTTTCTTGCCTTATTGCAGTTGTGAGACCTCTCAGTCCAGTGCTGACTAGAAATAGAAAAAAGTAGACTTTTTTCGTTGTCCTTCATTAAATGTGATTTTAGATGAAGTCTTGTTTGTTATTTTTGATGCACTTTATTAAATTGAGGAAGTTTTCTTCTATTAATACTGTGCTAAAAGGCTTAATGGATGTTGATTTTTTCCACTTCTTTTCCACATGNTGTAGATTCTTTAGAATGTTCTCTGTATATTATAATTTAGTCTGTATATTTAGTGTTTTCTGTGAATGAGAAGAGTTTGATTTCTTCCCTTCCAAGTGTACTTTGTTTACACCTTTTCTTGCCTTATTGCAGTTGTGAGACCTCTCAGTCCAGTGCTGACTAGAAATAGAAAAAAGTAGACTTTTTTCGTTGTCCTTCATTAAATGTGATTTTAGATGAAGTCTTGTTTGTTATTTTTGATGCACTTTATTAAATTGAGGAAGTTTTCTTCTATTAATACTGTGCTAAAAGGCTTAATGGATGTTGATTTTTTCCACTTCTTTTCCACATGTTTTGATGTTTTATATATAGTTTTACCTCTTCCTTTACAGTCTCTCTCTCTCTCTCTCTCTCTCTCTATATATATATATATATATATATATACAAATTTTTTTTCCTTCTCTTCTCAGAACTGCCAGTAAAATGTTCCAAAATTTTTTTGACGTTCGCATCTTTGCCTTCTTTTCCATTGTAGGAGGAAAGCTCTCAGTCTTTCACCATTTATTTTTATGCCAGTTGTAGGTGGTTTTATTGGATGGAACTCACAATGTTGAAGACATTTCCTTTTCATCTTAATTTATCAATATGACTTATTATGAAAGTTTGATTTTTAAAATATATTTTCTCTTCAGTTGAGATGATCATAAGACTCTTCTCCATTATTCTGTTAATATGGTGGATTTCCTTGATTGACTGAATGTTAAAGCAATCATACGTTCCTGGGATAAAGAGCATTTTGTCATTATGTGTCACTTTANTATGAAAGTTTGATTTTTAAAATATATTTTCTCTTCAGTTGAGATGATCATAAGACTCTTCTCCATTATTCTGTTAATATGGTGGATTTCCTTGATTGACTGAATGTTAAAGCAATCATACGTTCCTGGGATAAAGAGCATTTTGTCATTATGTGTCACTTTATGTGATGATGGATTTGCTTTGCTAAAGTGTTAAGTTTGGAGGGTATATGCTTATGACAGCTATGGCTCTATAGTTTTCTTGTAATATTTTTTTCTTGAAAATATGTTGAGATTTTACTGACCTCAAGAGATGAGCTGGAAAGTTTGTCTTTCATTTTCTTAAGCCATTTATATAAGATCATTATTTATATCTTCTTTAAATATTTTATAATATTCATCAGTATATCTCTATTGGCCTGGAACTGCTATGTGAGACAGTTTAATTAAAGGTTATATTTTTCTTTTGCATTGAGTCACTGTGTAATTTTTATCTTCCTTAAAGTTGTTCTTTTCATCTAAGCCATTTAGTTAATGGCCATGGATTTTTGCATCCATGTTCATCAGTGATATTGGCCTGTAGTTTTCTTTTTTTGTGGCATCTTTGTCAGGNGCAACACACTTAGGGTTTCAGATGAGGCTGATTCCACACATATTCCTCTAACCACTCCATTTAAACAAGTGTGGGTGAATGACCCAAGCCTGGCCTTTCTGTCTTGCCAATTGGTTTAAGAACTTACGGGACCAGACTTGACCCATTGAGAATCAAGTTTGGACCATTATTTGAAAGTACCAGGCAAGAAGCACTTTCTGTGGGCTGGTCTTGCTAACCTGGTGGAATATGAATAGAAGTTAAGGTATGATCAGTTTGGCAATGAAGTCAACTCAGAGGGAAGCAGAAACCAGAACACATATCCACTCCTTTGATATCATCTGTACTCTTAAGTCCTGTCATGTCTGTCACAAGATCATTTACCTCTGGTCTCTTTCAAGTAGCTATTTTGTCTCTTTTCCCCTTGAAACCTGTTTGGGTTTAATTTCTGTTACTTGCAATCAGGACAGTCCTGACTAAGAATACCTTGTAGATTTGGGAAGTTAACTGAGGTACATTAAAAATGTTAACAGTGTATTTGAGCAAAAGTCAATTATAATCACTACCAAACCAGAATTAGTAGGAGTTCCACTGACAGGAGGAAGGGAAAAGGCTTTTACAGAGGAAAAAAAAAAAAAAAAGGCAGAAGCAAAGCAATAAAGCTAATTTATTGGCTATAGCTTAAATATTTGCCTTATCTGGAAAAGCTTAGTTGGCTGTTTGCAATTGGTTGTTCTTAGGTTTTGATTTCTTAACCTTGAGGTATTAATAGGCTTAGATTTTGGTTTGCTTAGTAGGTTAATAAGGTATTAGAACCACCCTGGTCTCATGGCCTTCTTATTTAATTAACTTAACATTATGAAACAGACGAATCAAAGAATAAAATAAATAAATACACTAAGGGAAAAAGGGCTTCCCTGATAGCTCAGCTGGTTAAGGATCCACGTGCAATGCAGTTTGATTCCTGTGTTGGGAAGTTCCCCTGGAGAAGGGATAGGCTACCCACTCCAGTTTTCTTGGGCTTCCCTGGTGGCTCAGACAGTAAAGAATCCGCCTGCAATGTGGGAGACCCGGATTAGATCCCTGGGTTGGCAAGATCCCCTGAAGGAGGGCATGGCTACACACTCCAGTATACACTCCATTATTCTTGCCTGGAGACTTCCATGGTCAGAGGATTCTGGTGGGCTACAGTCCATTGGGTCACAGAGTCAGACAACTCAGTGACTAAACACAGCATAGCATTATAGGGGAAAAAGACAATTTCCAATTGTTAGAAAACAAAAACAGGACTTCCTTGGTGATCCTTCAGTTAAGAATCCACCTGCCAATGCAGGGAACATGGGTTTGATTCTGAGTGTGGGAAGATTCCACATGCTGTGGGGCAATGCATCCCTGTGTCATGAGTACTGAGCCCATGCATTCTAGCAACCATGTACCACAGGTAGAGAAAGCCTGTGCAGCAATAAAGAACCAGAGCAGCCAAAAAAAAAAAAATTTAATTAAAAAAGAGGGTTAAATATCATTCATACATTAAACACAACATAAATCATAAAACTATTCACAATAGTTTTATTTTCACAATTTTCTTCCCACAGAGGAAAAATGATAGATATCATAGCATTCAATAGTTAACAACAAAAGCTCTTACACAACCAAATGTCTTGACAAAGTGACTTCAACTTCTCCCATTACAACCTCAGTACTTTTTATGCTGTCCCTGAAGTTCCTGAAACACTGTCCTGGGATCCACATCAGCATCTATACTTTGTCTGAAGTCTGGGAGAATGACACAGAAATGGAGAAAATATACTCTGCCTTTTAGAGCCTTATGCTCTAGGGAAGGGCAATAGAAAAAGAAAATCTAATGTCACTAAAAGTGAGCACCATTTGTAATAAAGGTAGTTACCCCCTTATTTTTATGTGTTCAAAACACATTAGCTCTTCTTTGAAATCTTTCTAGAACCTCCACTGTAGGACTACGTCTGTGGTCCTTTTTAGTCTATTTTTAGCACATCTGAGAAGGCAGAAGAAGCAAAGGGATTGAAATCAAAATAGCTCAGTACTTAGAACACTATGATTAAGTTGATTCAGTCAGGAAAACAAAGTCAACCTATTAAAAGAGTTTTGATGGGGAATATCATCTTTCATAAATCAACAAGATTTGGAAAGCAACCTGGTTGGTGCCTCCTTTTCATTTATCTTAAGTTAACAGCTTCACAGATCCAAGCCTGGCAGTCTCTAGCTCAGCTTGGTGTCTAGGTTTGTGGGACAGCCTGTTTCTCTGTCTGTGCCCCATGTATTCACTTAATATTTTGACTCAGCTTTAAAAGGGAGCAGAAAACTTCCAGCTCATAACAAAAGACTACTTATCAAAACATAATTTTAACATTTACACATGTATTTTCAAAATTAAAACAATAAATAATAATGATATTAATAATAACAATAGAGTCCAAAATGCAGTACTTGGATGCAATCTCAAAAATAACAGAAAGATCTCTGTTCATTTCCAAGGCAAAGCATTCAATATCACAGTAATCCAAGCCTATGCCCCGACCAGTAATGCTGAAGAAGCTGAAGTTGAATGCTTCTATGAAGACCTACAAAACCTTCTAGAACTAACACCANTCAAAACATAATTTTAACATTTACACATGTATTTTCAAAATTAAAACAATAAATAATAATGATATTAATAATAACAATAGAGTCCAAAATGCAGTACTTGGATGCAATCTCAAAAATAACAGAAAGATCTCTGTTCATTTCCAAGGCAAAGCATTCAATATCACAGTAATCCAAGCCTATGCCCCGACCAGTAATGCTGAAGAAGCTGAAGTTGAATGCTTCTATGAAGACCTACAAAACCTTCTAGAACTAACACCAAAAAAGATGTCCTCTTCATTATAGGGGACTGGAATGCAAAAGTAGGAAGTCAAGAAACACCTGGAGTAACAGGAAATTTGGCCCTGGAGTACAAAGTAAATGAAGTCAAAGACCAACAGAGTTTTGCCAAGAGAACACACTGGTCACAGCAAACACCCTTTTCGAACAACACAAAACAAGACTCTACACATGGACATTACCAAATGGTCAATACTGAAATCAGATTGATTATATTCTTTGCAGCCAAAGAAGGAGAAGTGCTATACAGTCAGCAAAAACAAGACCGGGAGCTGACTGTGGTTCAGATCATGAACTTCTTATTGCCAAATTCAGACTTAAATTTAAGAAAGTAGGGGAAACTATTAGACCATTCAGGTATAACATAAATCAAATCCCTTACGATTATACAGTGGAAATGAGAAATAGGTTCAAGGGGTTAGATCTGAGAGACAGAGTGCCTGAAGAACTACAGACAGAGGTTTGTGACATTGCACAGGAGGCAGGGATCAAGACCATCCCCAGGAAAAAGAAATGAAAAAGGCAAAATGGCTGTCTGACAAGGCCTTACAAAGAGCTGCGAAAAGAAGAGAAGCTACAGGCAAAGGAGAAAAGGTTTACCCATTTGAACGCAGAGTTCCAAAGAGTAGCAAGGAGAGATAAGAAAGCCTTCCTCAGCAATCAATGCAAGGAAATAGAGGAAAACAAAAGGGAACATTTCATGCAAAGATGGGCTCAATAAAGGACAGAAATGGTATGGACCTAACAGAAGCAGATGATATTAAGAAGAGGTGGCAAGAATACACAGAAGAACTGTACAAAAAAGATCTTCATGACCCAGATAACCTAGAGCCAGATATCCTGGAATGCAATATTAGGTGGGCCTAGGGAGCATCACTACGAATAAAACTAGTGGAGGTGATGGAATTCCAGTTGAGCTATTTCAAATCCTGAAAGATGATGCTGTGAAAGTGCTGCACTCAATATGCCAGCACATTTGGAAAACTCAGAAATGGGCACAGGCCTGATAAAGGTCAGTTTTCATTCCAATCCCAAAGAAAGGCAATGCCAAAGAATGTTGTTGTTTAAACTACTGCACAATTCCACCCATCTCACACACTAGCAAAGTAATGCTCAAAATTCTCCGAGCCAGGTTTCAACAGTATGTGAACCGAGAAACTTCCAGCTGCTCAAGCTGGATTTAGAAAAGGCAGAGAAACCAGAGATCAAATTGCCAGCATCCGCTGGATCATGGAAAAAGCAAGAGAGTTTCAGAAAAACATCTACTTTTGCTTTATTGACTACACCAAAGCCTTTGACTGTGTGGATCACAAACTGTGGAAAATTCTTAAAGAGATGGGAATAACAGATCACCTGAACTGCCTCCTTAGAAATCTGTATGCACATCAGGAAACAGCAGTTAGAATTGGACATGGAACAACAGACTGGTTTCAAATCAGTTCAGTTCAGTTCAGTCGCTCAGTCGTGTCTGATTCTTTGTGATCCCACGAATTGCAGCACGCCAGGCCTCCCTGTTCATCACCATCTCTTGGAGTTCACTCAGACTCACGTCCATCGAGTCAGTGATGCCATCCAGCCGTCTCATCCTCTGTCGTCCCCTTCTCCTCCTGCCTCCAATCCCTCCCAGCATCAGAGCCTTTTCCAATGAGTCAACTCTTCGCATGAGGTGGCCAAAGTACTGGAGTTTCAGCTTTAGCATCATTCCTTCCAAAGAAATCCCAGGGCTGATCTCCTTCAGAGTGGATTGGTTGGATCTCCNCCTGGTCCTCAATGAAGGGCAACCGCAGCACACAGCCCGGTCCTCGGTTCAAGGCTACCGAGGCACACAGACTGGACTTCGGCACAGGGCGACCGCAGCACAAAGCCCGAACCTCAGTGAAGGGAGACCGCGTGCACAGCCCAGTAATCTGTGCAGGGTGACCGGGGTACAGAATTCGGAACTCGTCGCTAGTTGACTGTGGAACACAGCCCGTAACTCGGTGCAGGGCAATGACGGCACACAGCCCAGACCTCTGCAGAAAGCTACCGTGTCACACAGACCGAAAGTCAGTGAAGGGTGACCGTGACACACAACTTGGAACTCGACGCTAGCCAACCATGTAACACAGTCTGGACCTCAGAGCAGGGTGACCGTGGCAGTCAGCCCGAACCTCAGCACAGGGCGAGAACAGAACTTAGGCCGGACCTCGGCACAGGGCGACTGGCACACAGGCCAGACATTGGCTCAGGGCGACCGAGGAACACAGCCCAGACTTTGGCGCAGAACGACTGCTGTACACAGTCAGGGCCTCTGGAAAAGGCTACCGTGACACACAGCCCAGACCTTGGCAAAGAGGAACCATGGCACAGAGCTAGGAACAGGTTGCAAGTTGAGTGCAGAACACAGGTCGGACTTTGGCACAGGGCGACCACGGCACACAGCCCGGACCTCGGAAGAGGGCGACTGTGGCACACAGCCCAGACCTTGACACAGAGGGAACGCGGCACAGAGCCCGGAACTCATTTCAAGCCCAGGGCGGAACGCAGCCTGGACCTCGGAACAGGGCGACCGCAGAACACAGCCCAGAAATCTGTACAGGGAGCCCGCAGCACAGAGCCCGTAACTCGTCACTAGCCGACCACGGAAAACAGCCTGGACCTCAGGCCAGGCGACCACAGCAAACAGGCTGGACTTCGGCGCAGGGTGACCAGGGCACATAGCCCGGACCTTGGCAAAGGGCGAAAGTGGCACACTGACCAAAACAGTGAAGGGCGACCGTGGCACACAGCCAGTAATTCGTTTCTAGCCAACTGCGAAACACAGCCCGGATTTCGGCACAGGGTGACCGCGGAACACAGGCCGGACCGAGGCACAGGGCGACTGCTGCACACATCAAGGACATCGAGCAGGGAGACTGCTGCACACATCCCGAACATCAGTGAAGGGCGACCACCACACACAGCATGGAACTCGTCACTAGCTGACCGTGGAACACAGCACGGACTTTGGCACAGTGTGACTGTGGCACATAGCCCAGTCCTCAATGAAGGGTCACCGCAGCACACAGCCCGAATCACAGTGAAGAGCGACCGAGGTACACAGCACAGACCTCGGAAGATGGCGACCGTAGCACAGAGACCGGACTTCAGTGCAGGGCAACTGCAGCACACAGCCCGGACTTTGGTGCAAGGCTACAGTGGAAGACAGCCTGGAACTCGGTTCAAGGCTACTNAGGTGGCCAAAGTACTGGAGTTTCAGCTTTAGCATCATTCCTTCCAAAGAAATCCCAGGGCTGATCATATGAATAGAGATCAACAACTAGGAAAGTATAGCTAGAGTAGAAAAGAGAGAGAAATGAGAACTATCTTTGTTTTTGAGACAGATAGTGAAGAGAAAGGAAAAAAAGACAAAGAAATGGTTATGTCAGAGACAGAAGGAAAAGTTGCAGAATGTGAGAAGCCAAGAGTGAGTTTTAAGAAGGTGGTTAATTTGAGCAAATCTTGTAAATATCAAGGGAGACTTACTGATGACTTCCCAATGGGTAGTTTTCATAGAGTAGTAAATAGAAATGAAGGCAGTAAGAACTATCTTTTATTTCTTTTTTAAGTGAAGCCATTTGATGATGAAAGGAAGATACATGATTATATACAGATCTACAAGCCCAAATAAATCAAAATTAATTAAGTTATCTTTTGACAGAAAAGTTATCAGAGGTGAGGGGCAATGGGACACGCATAGGATAAAAGGATAACCCATGTAATACATGAGTGGAGAAAAGGGGGTGAGGATGGATGGATAGAGAACCCAGCTGATATATAGAGGCAAAGCTCCTCTTTCTCTGAGATCCAGACAAATTTCATGTGGGGAGGACAGAATTTGAACTTGTTGTGAAAACTGAAACTGTCCTAACTCCTTGTTTCCTATGTTACACAATAATGAGATCAGACATATATTCCTACTCCTATGAGAGATGGTGATGAACAGGGAGGCCTGGCATGCTGCGATTCATGGGGTCGCAAAGAGTTGGACACGACTGAGTGACTGAACTGAACTGATGCTAGACAGTATTCAGACCAAGCAATAATAATAGATACTTATTCAGGGAGTGTGACTAGGGAATATGATGAAACTGTGNGTTCACGTATTGCTGAAGCCTGGCTTGGAGAATTTTGAGCATTACTTTACTAGTATGTGAGATGAGTGCAATTATGCTGTAGTTTGAGCATTCTTTGGCATTGCCTTTCTTTGGGATTGGAATGAAAACGGACCTTTTCCAGTCCTGTGGCCACTGCTGAGTTTTCCAAATGTGCTGGCATATTGAGTGCAGTACAGCATCATCTTTCAGGATTTGAAAGAGCTCAACTGGAATTCCATCACCTCCACTAGCTTGTTTGTAGTGATGCTTTCTAAGGCCCACTTGCCTTCACATTCCAAGATGTCTGGCTCTAGATTAGTGATCACATCATCATGATTATCTGGATCATGAAGATCTTTTTTGTACAGTTCTTCTGTGTATTCTTGCCATCTCTTCTTTATATCTTCTGCTTCTGTTAGGTCCATACCATTTCTGTCCTTTATTGAGCCCATCTTTGCATGAAATGTTCCCTTGGTATCTCTAATTTTCTTGAAGAGATCTCTAGTCTTTCCCATTCTGTTCTTTTCCTCTATTTCTTTGCATTGATCGCTGAAGAAGGCTTTCTTATCTCTTCAAATCAGGAAAGGAGTATGTCAAGGCTGTGCATTGTCACCCTGCCTATTTAACTTACATTCAGAGGACATCATGCAAAATGCCGAGCTGGATGAAGCACAAGCCAGAATCAAGATTGCCCAGAGAAATATTAATAACCTCAGATGTGCAGATGACACCACCCTTATGGAAGAAAGTGAAGAAGTAAAGAGCCTCTTGATGAAAGTGAAAGAGGGGAGTGAGAAAGTTGGCTTAAAGCTCATCACTCAGAAAACTAAGATCATGGCATTCGGTCCCATCACTTCATGGCAAATAGAAGGGGAAACAATGGAAACAGTGAGACACTATTTTGGGGGGCTCCAAAATCACTGCAGATGGTGACTGCAGTAGTGAAATTAGGTGCTTGCTCCTTGGAAGAAAAGCTATGATCAACCTAGACAGCATATTAAAAAACAGAGACATTATTTTACCAACAGGGTTCGTCTAGGCAAAGCTATGGTTTTTCCAGTAGTCATATATGGATGTGAGAGTTGAACCATAAAGAACGCTGAGCACCAAAGAATTGATGCTTTTGAACTGTGGTGTTGGAGAAGACTCTTGAGAATCCCTTGGACTGCAAGGAGATCCAACCAGTCCATCTTAAAGGAAATCAGTCCTGAATATTCATTGGAAGGACTGAAGCTGAAACTCTAATACTTTGGCTACCTGATCTGAAGAACCAACTCATTTGAAAACACCCTGATGCTGAAAAGATTGAAGGCCAGAGAAGAAGGGGATGACAGAGGATGAGATGGTTGGATGGCATCATTGACACAATGGACACGAGTTTGAGCAAGCTCTGGGAGTTGGTGAAGAACATGGAAGCCTGGCATGCTGCAATCCATGGGGTCGAAAAGAGTCGGACACTACTGAGCCACTGAACTGAACTGAATAATAATAAAAGACAACATGATAGAGAGGCCAAAAAAAGAGAAGACTCCTGAATGGCCAATAAAGTTGTGAAAAGATGCTCAACCTTATGGTTACTTAGGAAATGCAAATGATATGTAATGCAAAAAAAGGCCATGATATGCCATTTCACACATATATGCTCAGTGAGAACTGAAACTAACAAATGTTGCCAGGGATTAAGAATTTTCTCATATACTAAGTACAGCCACTTGGGGGGAGTAAATTCGCAACTATTTTAAAATGCAAGATTGAAGATACCCTATGGCTTACCCATTCCACTTCAAATATTTACTCTAGTTACATGCTCAAAACTACTCATTGTAGAATTGATTATAAAAGTGAAAAACTAAATGTTCATCATTAAGATTAATTTTGGTAATTCATAAATAAAGTACTATAAGATATAGTATTATCACTAGAATAAATAAACTAAGCCTAGGTATACTAACGTGGATGTAGCTTAAACACTGAAAAAAGGAGGCTCCAAGAGGATACATGAAGTATGGTACCATCTATTAAAAATGG
Source organism: Neotragus pygmaeus (assembly GCA_006410875.1). NCBI lineage: Eukaryota > Metazoa > Chordata > Mammalia > Artiodactyla > Bovidae > Neotragus > Neotragus pygmaeus. Next base: position 452,806 of record SJYV01055809.1, read on the forward strand.
TAAAGGATTCAAAGCAGTACTGTATATTGTTTACTCTCCATATACCTAGGTAATAAGTATGTATGTAATAAAACAGTAAAAACACAAACAGAAAGAACACAGTAACTTCCGTGAAGAGGTAGCTCTGGGTAACTGGGTTAATGGGATGGAGACGATTTTCAACTGTATATGTATTGCTTTATGAAAAAGAAAATATATAAAGTAGATATGGTAAGAAATTAACTTCTGTGACACATGGACTCCTGGGAGTTTAAAAAAAAAAAAGGTTTTCTGAAAGATCTGCTGGCACTGATAATTTTAACGGAATTGACCAAACCATAAATTCCCCTGCAGGTGGTGCCAGTTCGATCCCTGGTCAGAAAACTAACATCTGGCATGCCACCAGGTGTGACCAAAAAAAAAAAAAAAGTTTTAAAATAAATAAATAGTAAATCATAAATAAGTGTACAAGGCTATTCACCAAAAGTCCTCCACCTTCTTCTACTTTCCATTTTCTCGTTTCCTTTCTCAAATGTAAGACCTTCGATAAGGATATAAAAGTTATCTTTCTGAGAACATGTCACACTAGTTCTTTTCCAACCTCTTTTTCTTTCTGTAAGAAAGGCATCTTAATCTTCTGAGTCTTAGTAGCTGTCAAATTTTCTAGGGCACTGAACAAAGAGACAAATTAAAATACCAGTCTAGATGCTAGGAAAAAATTTGACTCAATAACCATGTAAACAAATCCTTTTGCAGTCTCAGTGACTTTTATATGGGAAGTAAAAAGTTTTCCCTTAACCCTTCTTAGTTTCATTGGCTGCGGTCCTATAAGTTAGACTGACAAAGAAGAGTAACAAGAGAAAAATCAAAGTTTATTAATGTGGAAAGTTTATAACATGCGTGATTCATACATGTGGGAGTAACTCAAAGGGGGTGGTTAAAACTCTGGCATATGCAGCATCTTAACAAAAAGTGACAAGACAAAGGAAAAGGACTTTTGAGTTTCTAGAGTGGCAAATTGTGGGAAGGCAACTATATAGAGGAACTAATGGAAAATTAGGGCTAGTTAGTAAAGTTTGTTACATAGATTGCTTTGGTGCCATGTCTGCGTGAATTCGGGTAACTTCCGTCCTTCCTGGTAGAGAAAGGAGGAGGAAGAACTTCACAAATTTATGTTCTGTTTTTAGGCAAATGGAGGGGAGAACAGAAATTCAATTGCTGCTTCTCAACTGCCTTCAGCTTAAAATAACCCTTATGCCAAAGTGACATATCCTGCTGCTGTTTACTTTCAATACCACTGGAAAAACAAACTAAGCTGTCAGTTGATTGAATATTATATATAATACCTGATAATAAATTACCATATGATTTTGGGCATACTAAAACTCAGAAGGCATTACATTGTTATAACAAAATTCCTTTTATTTTCTTCTATGTTTTTTAATGTGGAAAATTTTAACACAGATGAAATCAGAGAATAATACAATACTCTTCCATCTTGATTGAACAATTATTAACATTTTGTTACATTTGCTTTTGTTCTATCTGTCCATCCATCTACTTAGTTTTTTTTTTTTGCTGACACTTTTGAATATAAGTTGCAGACATCCTAAAACTACCTCTAAATCACATATCCCTCAAAAAAAAAAAAAAGTCACATAATGTCTTCTAACATTAACTCTGTAATCGAGTGTCTATAATTTATAATTGTCCCCAAATTTCTTTTATTGCTCTCTCCCAACCTAGAATCTAGACAATCAAACCATGCACTTGGCTATTATGATTTTGCATGTGTGTATGCTCGAGTGTGCTTGGTCATATCTGACTCTTTGTGACCCTGTGAACTGTAGCCCCCGGGATCCTCTGTCCATGGAATTTTCCAGGCATGTATACTGGAGTGGGTTGCCATTTCCTACTCCAGGGCATATTCCCCACTCAGGGATCAAACCTGTGTCTCTTGCATCTCTTGCATTGGCAGGCAGATTCTTTACCACTAGAGCCACCTGGGAAGCCCTACCATGACTTTGTACATGCTTTTAATTTGGAATAACTCTTTCACCTTTTGTAATGATACTTATTTTTTGAAGGATCCTGGCCAGTTATTTTGCAGAAATCAAAATTGCATTTTGATTTTTGTCTCATGCTGTTGTTTAAGTTGTTAATCTGTCTGTTTACATTTTCTGTAGCCTGGAAGTTAGGTCTAGATGGGCTGGATTGAATTTGGAGTAAATATTCTGCCAAGAATTTCTTTAGAGAATATTGTAAATATTATGTCACCAGGAGACAGTGTCAGGATAACCCAGTTTATTTATGGTGCTAAATCTGATCTCTTGATTAAGGTTTAATTGACATGCTTCTCCACAGAAAAGATTCATTTTTTTCAAACTACAAATCTCTGGAGTGATACTTTAGAATTGTGTCAATATTGTGCCATCAACATTTCTCTCAATGGTTTTAGCATTCACTGATGGGCCTTTCTATTATTAGTGGACATTTGTCCATTAGTGGACTGATTCCACATTAGTATTATTTTATGGCCATTTTTAATGTATTTATTTTTAATTGAACATTTTAAAAATAATCATAAATACAGGGATTTCCCTGGCAGTCCAGTGGTTAAGAATCTGTGCTTTCACTGCAGGGGGTGCCCAGTTTGAGCCCTGGTCAGAAAACTAAGATCCCACATGCCACGGGGTGGGGCCAAAAAAACCATTAAGGTTTAAACATAAATAAATTATAAATACAGTGTATAAGGCTATTCGCTGAAAGTCCTCTACCTTCTTCTACTTTTCACTTTCTCATGTTTCCTTTCTGAAATGTAAGACCTTTGATAAGAATATAAAATTATCAGGTTATAATACAAAAGAGAATCAAATAAATTCTCCAATAGAATAGGAATATATTGGGACTTTCCTGGCTATCCAGTGGTTAGAACTCTGAGCTTTCACCACCACCGACATGGATTTGATCCCTGGTCAGGGAGAAGGAAATGGCAGTCTACTCCAGTACTACCCTGGAAAATCCCACGGACAGAGGAGCCTGGTAGGCTGCAGTCCATGGGGTCTTGAAGAGTTGGAAACCACTGAGCGACTTCACTTTCACTTTTCACTTTCATGCATTGGAAAAGGCAATCGCAACCCACTCCAGTGTTCTTGCCTGGAGAATCCAGGGGACAGGGAGCCTGGTGGGCTGCCGTTTATGGGGTTGCACAGAGCCGGCCTGGCAAGGCAGGGAACTGAGATTCCACAAGTCAGGAAAAAAAAACAGTCATGCTTTTCAAGTGTGGTACCAGCTGCCTGTGTATCTCTAGTCAGCTTTCTCCTTCAAAAAGCCTCAGGTTTTTATTCTCAGTCTCCAGATCTTCTAAGCCTTCCTTCTCTACAGCTCTTCTCTAGGTCTTGGGAAGATAACCTTACCTCTCCAGCTTACTCATACCTAGTCAGCCACTAATTTTGAATGGCCTCTCCAAGTCATCTTTCCTCTTCTCTTCCCCCACAACACTGCTTTGGTTCAGAATCCCATCACTCCCCCTTGTATATGCAATGGCCTCCCTATAAAGTCCCTGAATTTTTTAAAAAAAATTATTTGTGTTTATGTATTTGGCTGTGCTGGGTTTTATTTGAGGCACGCGGGATCTTTACTTGTGGCATGAGAACTATTAACTGTGGCCTGTGGGATCTAGCTCTCCTACCAGGGATTGAGCTCGGGCCTCCTGCACTTGGAGCTCAGAGTCTTGGCCACTGGACCATCAAGGAAGTCCTGCAAGTCCCTGGTGTTTTAAATTATTTATTTATTTTTGGCTGTGCTGAGTCTTCATTGCTGCTGGTGGTATTGGCTTTCTCTAGTTGTGGTGAGGGGGCTACTCTGTAGCTGCGATTCACGTGCTTCTCATTACAGTGGCTTCTCTTGTTGAGGAGCACAGGTTTTAGGGCAGGAGGGCTTCAATAGTTGCTGCATTCTGGCTCAGTGGTTGTAGCGCACAGGCTTAGTTGCCCACTTGCTCCTGGGATCTTCTCAGGTCAGGGATCAAACCTGTGTCCTCTGCATTGCAAGAAGGACTCTTAACCACTGGACCACCAGGGAAGCCTGCCCCTGGTGGGCTTATGGGTTTGCCCTTCTGATCATCTCTTTATCCTGTTTCCAGACTGATCTTTGTGGTTATACTGAACTGTCCAGTTGCTTCATGCACTTTCTGTTGCTGTCTGCATTCCCCTTCCCCATTTAGGGAACTTCTCCTTGTACTTCAAAACTTTGCGCCAGAATTAGGTTTTCTAGGAACGCTTCCGGGACCCCTCTGTTTCAGGCCCCCGCTATGTGCCGCCTGTGATTAACTCGGCCTCTGCACACATTACAAAAGCACTGGGCTACGAATGCCGTTTCTCCTCCCTCTCCCGCAGTCTGTGTCATAACCATCTCTGAAATATTCCTTGCCAAGTACAGAGCTTGTCACATAGCAGCTCTCATTAAGTGCTTGTTGAAATAACTAATTTTAGAAGTAGCATCAAAGAGCTTCGTGGGCCTCTGAAAGAAAACGGCAAAGAAAACATTTCGGAGGCTTCTGTATCAGGGAATAGACAGCCTTTGTGGCAACCCACTCCAGTGTTCTCGCCTGGAGAATCCCAGGGACGGGGGAGCCTGGTGGGCTGCCGTCTACGGGGTCGCACAGAGTCGGACACTACTGAANTTCTTTTTAAATTCAGCAATTCATGATGGCCAATAAACTGGACACAGCAATGTGGCTTTCTCGCTTATTCACAGTTTACTGCTCTGCTTTGTTTGTTCTGCCTCTTCTTGGGTATGTATTATACGTGTTTCTGCTGTTGGTATTCACTTATTCAGTCATTTTTTTCTGGAATACCTTTTTAGATGTCACACTTGGTTAAACAGCCAGGGATTTGATAAATAATAAAACACATGTCTCATCCTTAAAGGTACTAATATTCTAGCAATAGTACCAACTGGAGGTATATTTTATATTATGTGCTTTGTGAAAAGTAACATCACATTGAAAATCTGAGAGGAAATGAATGTGGGGATGAGTTCATGTTTTTTCGCCTTTTTGAGTGTTTAAGAGGAAGAATGGCTGCTTTCGAAAATTCAGTTGGATGTTGTACATCAATTAAACTTCAATAGAAATAAACGTTCAGTTGGGTATATATATATAAAATGATGCTTCTAAAAAGCATCAGTAGAGTCACATAATTTTTTTTTTGTATTCTCAAGTAATAGATTTAAGTATTAGGTGTTGTGCAATTATGATGCAATTCACAAAGGAGGAAGAGGTATGGTAGCTGTTTACGTCTCCTGATGATCTCTCCACTGTAATTCGCAGGTTGCATGAAGCGGCAAGCTTTTACCAACGTGCTCTGCTGGCAAATGCTCTCACTAGTGCGCTGAGGCTGCACCAAAGATTACCACACTTCCAGTTAAGCAGAGCATTCCTGGCCCAGGCTTTGTTAGAGGACAGCTGCCACTACCTGTTGTATTCACTCATCTTTGTCAATTCCTACCCTGTTACAAGTATCCTTTTTTACGGTTTTGACAGTGAAATTGCCTACTGAATGTAGGGAGATCAATTTTGATTTTTTTTTTGCTACTGGAAGGATTCAGCAATGAGGGTGTTGCATGAAGCCTGGGTTGGTTAGTTTGTTGGCACTTCATTTGAAAGCAGATACTTTAAGTGTAAGAGTTTCTGACTCTAAAATGTGAAGTCCAAAGTTTGAAGAGGTGATTGGGAATTTTAAACTTTTTATATTTGATCTTATAAACTTCTCTGTTAGCAGTGGATATTGCAAAATTCAGATTCAAAGCACAATCCAATGGAGGACTTAAATTTCAATATGTAAGTTTCTTTCATTTAATTCACACCCTCTTTGGGAAGATATCCAGATGTCTTGCTTTAAGAAAAGAGAAATTCTTAGCTGTATCTTTTAACTTTCAGTAAGCTAGAAACAAAAGGAAATTAATCAAGAAATAACTTATATTTAAGGCGAGAATGAGGTAATTAATAAAGTAAAAAGAAATTAGTATTTGCTTTGAATAGCCTGAAATGCAGGAGACGCTGGTTCAATTCCTGGGTTGGAAAGATCCTCTGGAGAAGGGACAGGCTACCCACTTCAGTATTCTTGGGCTTCCCTGGTGGCTCAGATGGTAAATGCAGGGGACCTGAGTTTGATCCCTGGGTTGGGGAGATCCCCTGGAGGATGACATAGCAACCCACTCCAGTATTCTTGCCTGGAGAATCTCCATGGACAGAGAAGCCTAGCAGGCTCTGATCCATGGGGTCGAAAAGAGTCAGACACAACTGAGTCACTAAGCACAGCACAGCACGAAGTAGAAAATAAGGACAGACACATGGATTTTGGGAATTTGTAAGTTTATACATTTCAGAAATATGTTGTGGGATAATAGGTATTTTTTAAATGGAGAGGAAGAGATTCTGCAGTTTGACGTTTGGGAATCTAGATTTAACATTGCTAAACAGATTCTTTACTGTGGGACCTTTGATATGGTAATGTGCATTGTGAGACTAAGAGTTACCAGTCTTTGCTAAATTTAATCATTTTAATCCGTTGTCCATCCAGCTCGCCAGCTCCCCAGGTCCTCTTGAATCATCCCTCAGGAAGATATTCTGTACTTTAAGAAGTGTTGCTCTTAAGTGTTCTTGAATATTTATGATACAGCTGTACATAATGGAAAGCACAATAAAATATGTCTCTAACACAAGTCTTAAGGAAAAGAGAATGGAAGGAAAATTTTTTTGAGCACTTGTTTTGCCAGTATATATGAACTTGACATATTTAATCCTTGCAACATTCTAAAGAAAATTATTATGAGCATTGTATTATTAATAAGTATACTGAGGCTCAAGGAGTTTAAAATAACCTGCCTGATAGCACATTGGCAAGTAAATAGTAGTGTAGGTAAAACTCGCTAGATAATCCTTGTACTGCAGCTGTAAGCGATTAGCACGTTTGTTGACATATCATTGGATTGACCTGTTTTTATCAGCCACATTCGTTGAGGTTCTTTACAATCAGCGATCTTAAAATTCTTGCTTTTCTGAGATATAATGGGAAATTATATAAAGATTCTTGTTTCTGCCCTTAGTAGCTTAAAATTTCCTTGAAGAGAAAAATAGAAATCGTAGAAACTGTTTTCTAGATACTAATGTAGAGCAAATTGAACACATCAGTTATGACCTCTGGGACAGTTGCATTGAGTGAATCCTGAGATGCTGCCAAATGACTCAGTGACAGTGAAGACAACCTCTCTGCCTTTTGTGTCCAGTTATTTGCTATGCCATCTCTAGGGAATGTTGAAGATTAAGGATTTAGTGTTCTTTAATTCTTACTGGGAGGGGAGTATGTAGTGGGAACAACATAAGCTATTAATCGACAAGAAATACTAATCTGATTCCTAAAGTAGTTAGGTATTACATTAGTAAAAGTGAGCCCAAAGTCATGTTCTGATCTTTGCTCTTAGAAAGGTGATATATTGTCCTATTTCTGTTATACACTCTTTGTCCCTTGAATTTTCTAAATAGTTTAACAATGAATGCTAAAATTATGAGTTTCTTATCATTCTATAGTTCAGAAATCCTGAACTATAGAATGTTAGAGATAGAATTTATTAGAAACCCCTAGCTTTGATCACTGCAAATTCGTAGAACAGAAGATGGAACTTGGCCTAGGAAATTGAAGTTAGTGTCAGAGCCAAGAATGAGACCCAGATATCTTGACTCTGAATTGAGGATTCTGTTAAAAGTGTAAAGCTATTTTTATGTATGTGTGATCTCGTCTCAGGAAATTGGCATTTTATTTAATTCTTATAAGTGACAGGGAAGGTTTGATCAGGATATTAATCGGAGAACTTTTATGTTAGAGAGAATTCTTACAACACTTGGCTGTGGGTCAGTGTTTTACTTGCCAGTGGGAACTTAGGAACTTTTGGATCCTAAATGATGAGTTATGGTTATAATGAATTTGATACTCATATTGTGTCATAGTGGTCATCATTTCCCTCACACCAAGCTTCCAGTTGGTGCAGAAAAATATCATGGATTATTTTTTAGAAATTGCTATTGAGGACAAGTGTTTTTGCCATTTATGATTAACAGTCTATATCATTTCATGGAAATAACTTGGACAAGTGGAGGTTTTTTGTTATCAACCTAGCAGAAGTTGGGATAAATAGAGTATTTTGAGCAATTTCCATTTTTTAAAAAAGCTAAAAGAAAATTGTGTGTATTATCTATCACAAAAAGCCAAATAATGAAACTTAAAGATTTCTGAACTATAGAATGATAAGAGACTCATAATTTTAGCATTCATTGTTAAGCTATTTAGAAAATTCAAGGGACAAAGAGTGTATAACAGAAATAGGACAATATATCACCTTTCTAAGAGCAAAGATCGGAACATGACTTTGGGCTCACTTTTACTAATGTAATACCTAACTACTTTAGGAATCAGATTAGTATTTCTTGTCGATAAAAACTGATGAAACTCTCAATTGAGTATATATACAAACCAGGTATTTTTTATTTGTACAGATTGAGAATACCTTAACCATAAAGCTTGACTATAAAAGCTTGATTGGAACCATATCTCAAAATAATGAAGTACTTATAGGAAAAATGAATTAAAGATCTATAGTTGAGGAAAATTTGGGAACTATTTTGTAAACCATTACCCTATACTCTTTCTTAAAAAAGTTGTTGAAAGCAGTATGGAGACTGTGTTGGTATTTGATGGCTAAGGTATTCTGTCCAGAATGACCATTGTGGGGTTAAAAGCCATATTACTTATCACTTTGAGGTGGTCTAGATTTTGATTTAATTTAGCAAATATTCACAATATGTTATATACTAGAAATAGGGGAAAAAACTTTTTCATTATTCATAAAAAGAACTGTGGGTTTAAAAAAAATGACTGCAGATTTTAAAAAAAAATTTCATTTTATGAAGTATCAGTAAAACAGAAGCCATCACTGAACTCATTTTAGCAGATGCCATTTCAGATCTGTATACTTGAACATAATACATACCCTGTTGTGGAAAGTACTTGATGAATTTGTAATGTTTTCCTTAATTATTTTCTTCAGTGAGTATTTTCCCAGTCTTGTTATTTTCTTTGCTTCATGCTGCCACATACACAAAAAAGATCCTTGATGTAAGTAAAACAATGTTGGCCTTGTCTTTTGACTCCCGGATTTACAGGTAGTTGACACAAATTTGAGTTCCAAGCATTTGGGCATGTGTCTCAGAAAGTTCCTATGTTCCTTACAGACCTGCTATAAATTAGTGATTTGAAAATTTTGGAATTTTTTATTATTTCAATAAAATAATACATTTTGTCATAATGGATTGTATTTAAAATCATTGCTCAGTTCCTGGAGGAGTTTCAGAAGTTTGAAATACATTAGATACATTGTCAGAAGTCTTGTTCTGTCAGTGATTTTAACATACTAGATGAGTAGAGTGTCTGAATATCTTTACACTGATGTTCAAAACTACTGCATTTCTAAAACATTTTCTTATTCCTGAGTCGGAACATTTAGTCTAATAACCTCCATGTGCCAGGCAGATTGACTGCATATGCACTGAAGTTTAAATTAAAATATCCAAAAATTTGCCTTGTGTTGGCCTTTGTCTTTATCTCCATAGTTCTTGGGTTACAGCAATAACTCAACTTTGTGATTTCTATCTTTAATTAACTCTCAGATACTTTCTATTTCTGCATAGCCAGATTTTGTTATGGTTGAGAGAAATCACCACCACTTTTAGTGGCATAATCTAATCTTTCTTAAGGAAAACAAAGCATCAGTGAATGAAAAGGGCTTTTATTAAAGTTCTCTATTTAATTCTTCAAATATAGAAAATACAGTAAAACAGGAAAATGTTAACTTTTGTCCCTAAAAGTATAGTTTGTAAATTTTTATATCATCATTTTCAAATAATTGTCTTTTGATTGTATTGCATGTTAGATATGCCATTTATCTAAGGAAAGACAATAATTGAGTGATCAAAAATGCTTTCATGACTTCTAATATTTATTTTCTTACGTTTTTAAGGCAAAGGGTTCGAATAGTTTACCTCTGCTGAGATCTCTCTTGGATAAATTAAGTGCTAATCAACAGAATATTCTGAAGTTCATTGCTTGTAATGAAATATTCTTGATGCCTGCTACAGTTTTTATGCTTTTCAGGTAAGAATAAAAATATATTTATTTTAGGAGGCTGATGTCTAAGTGAATATAATTAATGTATAAAGTCAAGTTTTATGCTGCTTAAATCTGTTGAAGTAAATACTGATATGCAGAGCTCGATGGATCTTAGCAGTCATCTTCTCATGTGATAGTAGAGAACTGCTGCAGTAGCACTGCTACTGTAGTTGACTGTGGTAAACCTAGGAATTTGTCTTATTTATTATTCCTTGCTGCTGCTAAGTCGCTTCAGTTGAGTCCGACTCTGTGAGACCCCCATAGATGGCAGTCCACCAGGCTCCCCCGTCCCTGGGATTCTCCAGGCAAGGACACTGGAGTGGGGTGCTGGAGTACTGGAATGGGGTGCCGTTGCCTTCTCCATATATAGTATGAGTTAAGAGTCTTAGAAAGGCTAATTTAGTCCATTGTAACATTACTGAGATTATTTTTCCCATACTGGAGAAAAATCTGAAAAGTTAAGGTCTGCTATTGATAGTTGCCTACTGCCACCTCCTTATTCTGTTTGTTAGTTATGAGAAGAATGCGTAAGTAAAGAAAACCTTCCTTTTGAAAATAGAACATTAGGATAGTATTGACCTCAGTCTCTGTATTCTTGGATTTAAGTTATAAAACTATATTTCTCTCAAGAGGGCAAGGCTGATTTATGTTGTACAGCAGAAACTTAACACAACACTGTTAAGCAGTTATACTCGAATTAAAAAATAAATTTTAAAAAATGTAAAAATATGTAAAGGAAAATAGCTAAATAAAACAACATTTCTTCCCAGATTATTGCTTTTTCAATTTTCATTTTCTCAGGTAATAGGACATTACAGATAAAAAACTAAAATATCATTTAACCATGAATGCTAGTTGCAATTCTGTCCTCTCCTTCCCAGAGCTAAGGAATTTGCTATGAGTACATATATGTAGTTATTTTAAAGTACTTACACAGATAGGAAATGTATATTATTGTTTTATGGATGTGGGGCTTTGTTTAGTTTTTATTATACATCACAAGCATCAGTTGTGTGCATCTTGCTTTTTTCACTCATACAGTATGTTTTTGTGACCTGTTCATATTGACATTCACAGTTCTGGCTTGTTTTGTTTAATGGCTGTATAGTGTTCCATCATATTATTATGCTACATTTTATTAATGGCCATTTGTTTTCAGATTTTTACTTTTCCAAATGTTGCTGAAGTAAACATTTTTCTTAACCTGTTTGCTTATACTTCTGTGTGAATCCATACATACTTTTACTGAGTCTAAGCTGGGTATATTTTATATTTAATAGACCATGTACGAAATTGCCCTCTAATAGATCTGTGTTACCTATTTTCCATAATCTCATTAGTTTGTAACAAACATTTTTGTCTGTGAAATATTTCATTTTAATGTTCATTGCCTTGATTAACTAGTGCTGCTGCTAAGTCGCTTCAGTCGTATCCGACTCTGTACGACCCCATAGATGGCAGCCCACTGGGCTCCGTCATCCCTGGGATTCTCCAGGCAAGAACACTGGAGTGGGTTGCCATTTCCTTCTCCAATGCATGAAAGTGAAAAGTGAAAGTGAAGTCGCTCAGTCGTGTCTGACTCAGCGACCCCATGGACTGCAGCCTACCAGGCTTCTCCATCCATGGGTGTTTCCAGGGAAGAGTACTGGAGTGGCAATGGAGTGCCATTGCCTTCTCCGGATTAACTAGTGAGGTTTTTATATACCAACAGTTACTCCTTTCCTTAGCAGTGTTTTTAAGCTGGTAAGAGAGTTTTTTAGATTTCCTCATAAATACATCTGTACCATTGTTGTAAATAATATTTTCCTCTGAAAATTCCAGGATCACCACATGTTGTTAAGCTGTGGAGTTCCAAACTAGATAATATAATTTAAATAAAGTCCTAGAATGGTACAATGGAAAAACTTCTTACCGGTGTCAGGGAGCTGGATTCTGGATGATTTGACAGTTAACTAGGCCTTCTGGGCCTTGTTTTTGTACATTTAAAAAACTAATAGTAGTTGAAATTAGTAACTTCCAAAAATCCTTCCAATTGTAACGTTCCATGAATATTAAGTATAGAATTTGATGCAACTGTATTTGTCTATTATTCACCTCTGAAATTTTCACCCTAGAAGTTAGTTCATCTTTTTTTGTGATCCTCATCATACACTTAAACATTTTAATTGGTGAAAGGAACTTTTTACCCTCTTTCTTGCTCATTTTTCTCTTTCTTGGGTCACCTGGTCTTGGGTATCCCCAAATTCTGTGATTTGCTTTATGTACCTGAGTGAAAGTTAAAATGTAGCTACCAAAACTAACTCTATATGTGGAGATCATTGGTGTCTATTCAGGTTAATAAACAGAACAATTTGTTCTCCTTTTAAGTAAGCTGAAGAGAATTACAATGAAATGCTGAGACGCCAAGCACACTTAAACAAAAAACCTCATTATTGGAACTAGTGAATTTTTTGTTGGCATACCAAGTTTTTACTATATTGGTATATTAAGTCAGTTGTAGTATTTGGTCTTTTATTTAAACACTTACAATGTACAAATTCATCTTAATTTTTAAGATTATTGTAAAGGAAATGAGAATTTACCAAAATATTTAAATAGAAGAATCATGTTATTTTTAAAAAGTAAAACTAAGTAATAAAGTATTCAATTCCATAAGAGAAGCTATTAATGGTTCAAGTATGTCACTAGACTTTAACACAGATTATAAAGTTAAACATTTCAAGTCATTATTCCTTAAATGCTACCTTTCATGGTAGAAACATAGTCTAATATTAGAAGGCCTTGTTATTTTGTAGCAATAATGCATAAAAGTCTATATTTAGAAGTGAACAGTTTTTGAGTTTATCTTATACATGGAGTCTGTGAGTTAGTTTATCTTACATAATACACACACATGTGCAAAGACAGATAAAAGGATGATCATTTTGGGTTTGTTCATTAGTAGAGAGCATGTTAGTACATGCATAAAATGGAATATTTCAGGTTGTAAAAAGAATAAGATAATTTGTGTGTTGTGATAGGGTATGATCGCTAAGATACAATCAATTTAAAGTTGAGAACTGTGCAGGGTATTCCTCATTTATATTTGAGGTGTGCGTGTTTAAAGGCATATATGTTGTTTCATCTCTCTTTTTTTTTGGGGTGGGGGGAGTATAGTTATTTTATAACGTTGTGTTAGTTTCTGCTGTACAACGTCCTGAATCAGCTATATGTCCGTGTGTCCTCTCCCTGTTGGCCCTTCCTCCCGCCGCCTCATCCCGCCCCTCCAGGTCATCGCAGAGCTCTGAGCTGAGCGCCTGTGCTGTACGGCAGCTTCCCACTAGCTGTCTGTTTTGCACATGGTGGTGCATATGTGTCAGTGCTGCTCTCAGTGTGTTCTACCCTCTTCTTCCCACCCTGTGTTCACACGTCCCTTCTCTGCCTTCTCTACATCTGCATCTCTGCTCCTGCCCTGCAAGTACGTTCATCAGTACCTTTTCTAGATTCCATATATATGCGCTCATGTATGATATTTATTTTTCTCTTTCTGACTTAGTCCCTCTGTATGACAGACTCTATGTACATCCACAGGGTTCTTCATCTTTAAAATAGGAATGATAATACCACTTCCTTCCTAGAGTTAACTGAGTTCAGTGCATTACAGAGTGAGCACTGCATTTCAGCCATTATATACACTTGTTTAAATTTCTGGAAGGCTATATTAGAGACTGCTATAACTTTGATTAAGGAACTAACTTGGATGATGGAAAATTTGTGTTTCATTGAATATTCTTTTCTACTTAATGTGTTCTGTAATGCCTCTATTTTTCAATTTACTTATCACATGATTTATTGGAGAAAGTAGATATATTTAGTTATAAATTTGTAATCATGTAAATATTTATTATGAAAGTAATACAGTTAGGGGGGCAGAGAGGCTAAAAAGAATTGCCTGGCAGTCCAGTGGTTAGGACTCTGTGCTTCTCCTGCAGTGGCCTGGGATTTGATCCCTACTCAGGGAACTAAGATCCCACAAGCTGTGTGGGTCTGCCAAGGGTGGGTGGGGAGGCTAAAAAAATTTAACCTAAAAATCAAACCACATTTAGGATCTTGATGCATTTATTCTACTCCAGATTTTTAAAATATAGTTGTAATAATATGTATAGCTTTATATCCTGCTTTGTTCAGAGTTGCTGTGTAGTTTTCGGTAGTCAAGATTTTAAGTAATTGTATACTGAATCCATCAAATATACATATCATTTACTTAGCCCTGCTACCCAACTAGGCTTCCCTGATGGTTCAGATGGTAAAGAATCTGCCTGCAATGCAACAGACCCAGGTTCAATCCCTGGGTGGAGAAGAACCCCTGGAGAAGGCTACCCACTCCAGTATTCTTGCCTGGAGACCATTAGTTTGTTGCTGTGTTTCATTTGTGGTTGTTTTAGTGAACATCTTAAGATCGTTTTTCCTAGGAAAGGATTCCAGAGTTAGAATTTCAGAAACATGTATATGACTCTTGGGGTATTATGATTGTCAGTTTAACCAAGAAAAATAAATAATATAGGCTATGTTTAGCCTATACTCACATTTACTAGTGAGCCTATATGGTTTTATTAATTTTCTTATTTGTTTATACCAAATAAACTTTTCCTTTTAAATATTTTATAAAAAGTTTTGAAACTTGATTACCAATTATTAGTGGCAGTTGTTGAAGCATTTATATAACATTTTCTGATCTTTTTAGTAGCTTTAAAAAATTTAATAATACCTACATGAATGACTTGGATATAGATCTGATAGATATTATTATGATCATTTGATGAATGTAAACACACACATTGTCCCGTTAAGTTGCCTTTAAATGTTGAGTATACATATGAATCGATAATGTGTATTTATTTCCCTTGTATTTGTTTATTTCAGTGGTCAAGGAAGTTTGTTCCAGCCTTTTATATACTATAGATTCCTTACTCTTCGATACTCCTCTCGAAGAAATCCATATTGTCGGTAAGCTTGTGATTAGTTTAAATCTATTTTATTTATTAATAGTATTGTGAAATATACCATTTGTAACTTTTAAGACTTGTTTAACTTCTATGTTAGAATTGACTCAGAGGTTAAAGCGTCTACCTCCAATGTGGGAGACCCCGATTCGATCCCTGGGTCGGGAAGATCCCCTGGAGAAGGAAATGGCAATCCACTCCAGTATTCTTGCCTGGAGAATCCCATGGACGGAGAAGCCTAGTAGGTTACAGTCCACCGGGTCGCAAAGAGTCGGACACAACTGAGCGCCTTCACCTTCACCTCAATGTTTTGTGAATATAAGTTCTAGGATTGATGAGGTGCTTGCTTTTCAGACATTAAGACTGAAGTTTTCTTGACCACATCTAAAACAGTGCTAAAGCGTAAGGAATTTAAAACTGTGTAGGACAAAAGTCTCCCTCTCCTGGTACTGTCCTAGTTGAGGAAACACATCGCAGATAAGGAAGGAAACAGTAGTGCAGGATGTGGTATTCACAGGTCAACCTGTGATGAATTTCATGTTTATTGTATCAGTAGTGTAGTCTGCAAGAGGGGAGAGATCATTAAGCCAGAAGAGAGAAGAGCCCAGGAAAGTTTCACAAAATATTTTAATTTGTTCTGGAAGGATTAAAGACTTTCAATAGACAGTGAGAACAAGGAAAAGCATTTTAGGTAGGAAAACAATAGGAGCACAAGTTCAGAGGCAATAAGATAAACACAGTTTAAGGAGGTACATATGGAGGCCTATTTGACCGGAAGGGAAATTCTGAGTGGTGAGTGGTTAGAGCAGAGATTTAAAGGTATATTGGAACCATATCGTAAAACTTCTTGAGCCTCAGGATAAGAAGTTTGGAACTTAGTTCTTTTTAGATGTCGAGGAATGATGGTGGGCTACAGTCCATGGGGTCACCGAGTCTTAACATGACTCAGCAACTAAATGACAGCAACGTTTATTGATCATTTTCTGTGTTGCCTCATTGAAACTTGACTGTGACTTCAATAAGTACATATTCCCATTTTTCAGATGAGGAAGGCTCTAAGAGGTTCTTTTAAGAAAATGGTAGGAGGGATAGCTCATATTAGATAACTTTCACATTCTTGCTCTCTTTTTTTAGACTTAGTTGAATTTGCGTAAGTCAGATGTGAAGATTATGTGACTCAACTGTGCAGGAAATACAAATCGTCCCTAATCTCAGCCCTTAGAGAGGCATTTATTAAGTGCATTTGTTAAATGAATATTTTCCCCAAAAAAGGACACAGGTTTTGATTTGGGGAATTTTAATTCTGTATGTTGCCTGCAGTACATCCTGGTTATTACTTCTTTCAGATTCTTTAGTGGAAAGTCGTTATCAGCGTTTACTCTTGAATCACGTTGCTTTTTCATTGAGTTTCTGAAAGAAAACATATTTTATGTTGCAGGACCTTGTTTAATGAACTGAGGATTGTTGTTGAACATCTTATAATGAAACCTGCTTGCCCACTGTTTGTGAGAAGACTTTGTCTCCAGAGTATTGCCTTTATAAGCAGACTGGCACCAACAGTTGCATAGTGTAACATCCAGTGAAGTTATATATAATATAAATAAGCATTGTTAGCTCCTGGTACTTCTGCTAGGGATGGATAATTCCAGGTGTAAAACTGACCTCAATGCAATTTACGTAATTTACATAAAATGCATCTCAAAAGTAATCATTTTCCTGGCATGTTAAATCAAGCCTTTCAAATACTTTCTGAGAAACTTTCTTGTGATGTGTTGTTAATAGTTAAGGAAGTTTAAATCTTGTGATAAATGTATCAAGAATTCTTTAGATGCTGCTGTGCCTTTATCATGAAGTACATTTATTTGTCTGGTAAAAATAGCTCTAAAGTTTGTTTTCATCTAATTGGTAACCTGAATTTACATCTGGCATGAGTTCATTATGATAACATTAACATGTAAATTCAGTATACTTTGAGACAGTATTCTTTTGCCATTCAGTAATTTTGGTTGATGGTTATAACAAAAACACCTCCCTCCTCCTGTATTTAATTTCAAAGTGCTTTTATGTAGAGTTTGTACTGCTTCATTAGGACAGATTTATTTTGGATTTCTTTATGTATCTTATACTATGACCTTCCAAAATTTTATTTTCATATTCTGTGGCTTTGGGATTTTTTTTCTTACAGGCCCAGCTGAAAGGTTGTTAACCAACTAGGTAAATACTTGTGGTCACCTAAGCGTTTTACATCAGCGAGCAGTAGTCATACAGTTTTCCTCTCAGAGACAGGTTGAGTAACATTTCTCAAATAGTAAATCCTTCTTTTAGGATTGTGGATACAGTTACTTAGATCGGATTCTTGACTGCCAGTTTTCTCAGTTTCTTAGGCTTGAATTTTCATAGACAGTTGCACCAGTTCAGGTGCCCTTTGAAAGGAATGTAAGTGAAGATTGAGCTGTGACTGAACTCTGTATCTATTCTGAAATAATAATAAAGATCATACATACTTACCTATCAAATTTCATTTAACAGATTAAATAGAAAAGTTTATAGGTGTTGGTTATTGATTGGGAATGAGGCCAGAGGAGTTGTGGGGGAAATAATGTGCATTTCAGTCTTGTAACGCATAGATGAATTTAAAGGAATTGAATGTATTATGCAACTGTGATTTGAGTTGTTTTAACATATGAAACATATTTGTTGAGCTTCCATCAACTCCTTTTTAAAATTCATTCTGACCTTTATTTATTGCATGATTGGAAATGTTTAAAACATGGCAAAATGTTAATGCAGAGTAATGTAATGGTTTTTGTAACCAGTTTTCTTCTATGTGCATGTAATTTGGATTTCTCAAATATACTCAGTGACTTAGCAGTAACATCAGTTTTCTTTTTATTCAACTTTTTGGTCTATAGAAATGTGATACCTACTTGATAGCTCAACTGTAACCAGCTATTTTTGTAATTTTGTAATATCTACAAAGTTAGAGAAGCCGCATAATACACAGTCCATTGTTGGGGGGCACTCATTTTCACTATGTGTGTAATCTGATGGTTTTAAAAACTAAATTTTCTAGAGCAATAAAGTAACTTTAAGTTAAGTAAACAATATATTATTTCTAATGGTGTTTTTTAAAATTTGAATTATATCAAGAAATTATGGCAGCTGAAGGCATATTTTTTTTAAGTTACTAAGTTTCTTTGTTTTCTACAATTTTTTTATCTTGAGATAATTTTAGATTTGTAGAACAGTTGTAGAAAATAGTAGAATTTCTGTATATCCTTTACTCAGCTTCCCGTTGTATTAACAGATTCTATAAGTATAGAACATTTATCAGAACTAAGAAATTAACCTTGGGACAGTACTATTAACTACTAAGATGTGGAACTTATATTTTACCAGTTTTTCCACTTATTGATTTTCTTTTTGTGTGCTCTCTTTTAACCATGATTGTTTCTTTTAATGATCTGTTAAGTATGCCTGTTTTTATTTTTTTTCCTTATTTTGAAAATTATTATGGATCAAAAAGATTTTCCTAAAGGAAATAATTTAGGTAGGTTTTAATGAAAAGAATTTAACATTAATACTATTAAAATTTAACACTCTCTGTGCTTCAGAAGTTGAGGCTTTTATCATATAATGGGATTATACTTCTGATATATTTTTTAAAGAAAAGTTTGGCTTATGAATAAGCTTCCCTGGTGGCCCTGATGGTAACGAATCTCCCTGCAGTGCAGGAGAGCCAGGTTCAGTCCCTGGGTCGGGAAGATCCCTTGGAGAACGAAATTGGCAACCCACTCCAGTGTTCTTGCCTGGAATATTTCATGGACAGAAGGGCCTGGTGGGTTACAGTCCATGAGGTTGCAAAGAGTGGGACACAACTGAGCAGCTAACACTTTCACTTTCCTTTCACTAAACTCATGAAAAACTAAATCCTACAATTTGAGCATTGCCAGATGTTTAGTTTGCATGAACTTATAGTTAGGAATTTTGCAGTACGAATATGTACAGTCAGCTCATTCGACATCTGAAAGTACAGTGTAACTTTATATCTATCAAGTTAAAATTAAAGAAATATAGGAACTTCCTTGGTAATCCAGTGGTTAAGACTCCACCAGTCCAATGCAGAGTGCGTGAGTTCAAGCCCTGGTCAAGGAACTAAGATCTCACATGCCGCGAGGCCAAAAAAATAAAATTGTATGTCTTGGATGTCATTTACACAATGCAAAATGTATAACAAAAAAGAAAATTATTATAATAGAGTATATAGAATGAGTGTACTAGGAAAAGTTACAGCTGCTGAATTTATTTTTAATACAGCATAGGTGAATTTATTTTTATGTATTTAAAAACAGTTGATTTAACATCTAGACTATCTCATTGTTTAGGAAGTTGTATAGTGCTGCTGTTCTAGCACTTTTAAATATTAAACTTTCTTGGACAGGTGTAGGCCTCATACAGAATCTACTTTATTCTAACAAAGATTCTGTATTCCTTTTGTATACTTGATTCCTCATGAATTTTAACATCAGTCCAAAGAGAAATTTCTTAAATAAAGTTTCAGATCAGAATGAATGAAACTAATTTTGAGGGATTGTGGTAAAGATCCTTATGTAATGCTGACAACTGTGTTTTAATTAACATAGGTCTGAAGCTCCTCTCCACCCCTACCCAAAGCCCTTTTTGATCTGCTAGCTGAATGCTGTCACCCAAATTGAGGTTGATGTTTATTCTGTGGTGAAAACCTCAAGGGAGAAAGTAACCAGTTACGCTGATAAGCAGTAGGTGGCACTCTTTCCTCAAGTAGTCCCCAGCTGTTTATCATGCCAGGTTGAAAGGCTAAATGCCACTAAATCCTGAGTCAGCCATAAAACTAAGGACCTGAATTCCATGATTCTCTTTAATATGTAATTATTCAGCATTCAGTAAATATTTAATAAGCATTTACTCTTGAGTACATTTTTTAAATACAAAAACATTCAAAAGCTGGAATAAGTACCCTATTAATATCTGCTTCCTAGGTAAATAGAATAGGCCACAGTTAGTGGTATTACTCAGATCATAGTCTCGCTGCTGTTTTTGTTTTTGTTTCCCTAAGTATCAGTTACAAAATTTTTCTTTTACCTTCATTTTCAGCTATAGAGAAAATGGTACTTAATTTTTCTCATGGTCATTTTGTAGGTAAACAAGGTACAGCCAGTTCCATCTCTTAAAATGAAGACTTCACAGTAAAACAAAAGCATGTCGATAATTTTGGATATTAGGAATGGTGCCTAGATTTGTAAATTCAGTTTGAGTTACAGAGACAGCTAATTTCATTTAACACCTCACTGAAATTTCTCTAGAATTAAGAGAATTCTGAGAGGCTATATGATAGCATAGTTCAATGGATTTAGTGTATACCAAAGGCATATATGTTTTGTAAATCCAGGAGTTGTTTCCAGAAATTATTTTAATGAGCAGTCCTCTTCTAATACTCTGGGTGGAAAGCTGTGATTGATCTGGTATTAAGGATAAGAAAGAAGCTGCTCAATGTTTGGGAAGTTTCCTGGTGGTAGTTACTCTGTGACATGTGTATCTTCTAAGCTGGTGTTCAGGAGGGTTCTTAGAAGGAATGCATCTGTGTGAGGGATTAACTGTAGAGTAGTCTTTCTCCTCTTGGGCAGTGCGAACAGGAAAACTGACCTGCATTGAATATGAGTCGAGAGACAAAGTATGAGTGACCAGAGGTAAAGTACAGTATTTTTTTAGTCTAAAACAGTTCCTTTTACTTAGAAAATGATAGAAAAAAATTGTTGCTAGATATCTTTGCTGGAATCTAAAAATTACCTTATATTCCAGGAGAAGGAAAGGCCCAAGAATCATTTTACTTTTTCCATCATAGTTTTCTGAAGCTACTTTTAAAAAATACGTATATATGCTCAGTACTTTTGAACTAACTTTTTTTTTCCCTTGGTTCATAACAGTTTAAATTCCAAACTTCTGACTTTTTTTTTTGTAATTTTAAGATAAATACTTTTGACATGAATTTTTGCTTACCTTTATATTTGTAAGTTGAGACCAAATGGGCAACGTCTTAGGCAGGCAACATTTGTGATATGTATATATTGGAACAAATGTAAAAGGTCCACAAAGATTAGAGAGTCATAGAAAATTGCTTGATTATAATAAATGCATTGCTCTGGTGCTCTTTGTAATGGGATATATTGAACTAAATTTGTATATACAGTTTGTCAGCATTTCTTAGTAACTTCTCTTGAATCCATTTTTAATATCTAATATACAGGTTGGGGAGTTATATACTCTTCAGGCCAATACTATCCAGACTATATAAATTTATAAAATAAATTGAAAAATTAATCATTACTGTGTATTCAAGACCAAAGCACATAAATGCTAATATAGGGCTCAGAGGGGAAATATACTGCTCCTGAATATTTGAGAAAATGTGAAGTCCTTTCAAGAGAATCTAATAAACATAATAATCATAGCCTGCTGACACTAAGGAAAAAGGACCTCATTCACTCTTTCTTTTATGCAGTGATTTACTGGTCCCTACTGATTTCCAAATTGGATCACTGTAGTAAATTATCTATGCTGGTACCTGTGAAAGTAAGCCCTGGGATCCATATTTGTTTTGTGTTCTGCTTAAATCAGCAAGAATGATAAATTTGATGGTGTGAAATTGGAAGTGTCAAGGGCTTTCTCTGGTGATTGAGCAAAATAATGTCTCCACTTGTAATTTATTGTGACCCTTTTCCACTGTATGTGCTTTGTGTATCTCATATTTATTTCAATACAAATTAAATTGTTGTTCCTTCATCTGTATTGTAATATCTAAGATTTTATTGATGTAAAAATCAAATTGTGTAATAAAAAAATCTCTCTGGATTTAAGCTGATTTGAAAATGTTATGTTGCAAAAAAACATTTACAATTAGAATTTAGTTTTCTATTGTGCTTCATTGCCTTATTGTTAGAATAAGGTGAATTTGAACTCTTCTGTTTTCTTCAGCTCATCACAAATGAGAAGACTGGTATAATTTTGTGATCTAGTATGAAGCTGGAAAAAAAATGTGGCCTAAGGTGAGACTGGAAAAAAAAGAAAAATTATAGTTGTATTTCTTAGCTATTGGCTTGCTTGCTCCCCTGTACTTTTTTATCTAGTGAAATTTACAGGCTAATGGATGAGTTATTTGTAACCCTAAAGTGATTCACAATATACAGTATATTCAGAGTCATAAGTCAACACAGGATAACATAGAAGAAGATACTCAGTATCTCCCTTCGAGGGAAGTGTTTAGAGTTGGCAGTTATTTTCTGTGGCAATTTTAATAACTGTTACCAAGCAAAACACTGTAAAGGTGAGTTAAATCTTTGTCCACTTAGAGATTATAATCTAAGGCACATAATGAAAATCCGCTATATAAAGGCAATTTTGATAGGTAAACAAATAGTTTTAGGAGAATTAATTTCCTCAAGATTTAGTAGTATAAGGTCTTAGAAACTAAAACATTGTTAGTTCATAATGCTCTTTCCCTTAGCATATGGTAATATTTGAAACTGTTTAAGAAGTAATTCTGAGCTTTGGGAAGTGAAAGGTCATCTCATTCTTCAAGCTTGGTTGAATGAAGGGACTCCTCAAAGAATGGTCATCCAAGATCCTTGAGAGTCACCAGTGTGAACAGGTGATTTGTCAGCAAGTTTCTGTCTGTTTTTTTTTTAACCTTTTATGAAAAGTTAGGTGTTTTTTTGTTCGTTTGGGGGGAGTTTTGGCCTTGCTTTAAGATGCATGGGGATCTTACTTTCCCAACCAGGGATCAACCTGTGTCCCCTGGCAAGGAAGCTTAGAGACTTAACCACTGGACCCCTAGGGAAGTAAGTTCCTGGTGAGTTTTGAACATATATAAAATTAGAGCAGTATGATGAACTTCCATATTATTATCATCCAGCCCTCAGAATCCTCTACCATGGTTGTCCCTGTCTATTTTTGTCTCTATTTACGTTTTCTTCTAGTTTAAACTACTCACACTATTCTTTTCCACTTAGTAAAAATTGTGTTTCTAAGAGATACTATTGCTACTGCTAAGTCACTTCAGTCGTGTATGACTCTGTGTGACCCCATAGATGGCAGCCCACCAGGCGCCCCCATCCCTGCGATAAGAATCCTTTAAAGATTGGTATTAAATTAACAATAGTTAATGTAGGGCTTTTCGACTGAATGACTAGACATGGTTGACTAACAGTAAGGCCTGGACATGAAAAAGGCTTAACAGTTTTATAACAATAAACATAACATGAAGGGAAGGGAAAATTCTAGTGTCTTTCTGGATAAGGAAGACTTTTCCCCCTGAATTGTTGTCCTCAGAGAAAGATACAGAGACCACCACCGTTAAGGGAAAGTGGTAAGGAAGATTTTGCCTTTCCACTTCACTTTCTCCCTCCCAAAGGAGACAGTGTATCTAAAGACTTTTTCCTCGAACACAGTGTGGGGCTTTGGTGGGCCTCCTGGAAACGGGGGCTAGGTCAGTGCTTCAAATGAAGAGCGTACTGTTAACCAAACATGGAGGTAAATAACTTGGCATTAAATTCTTTGAATTTAGAACTCTAATCATGCCTAGACTTCCAAGAGTAAAAGGCCATTTCATTTAAGTAATAAACCCTCAAGACAAAGAAATGAAACTTGTGGTGCATGCGTGCTCATTGTAGATCTCATTCTAGAAATCACACACATGTATGTGTACATACATATACGTAATTGATTATATAATTATGACTGTGTGGTGTGCTCAGTTGCTCAGTCATGTCCGACTGTTGTGACCCCATGGACCGTAGCCAGCCAGGCTCCTCTGTCCATGAGATTTCCCAAGCAAGGATACTGGAGTGTGTTGCCATTTCCTTCTCCAGGGGATCTTCCCAACTCAAAGATTGAAACCTCGTCTCCTGCTTCTCCTGCTTCGGCAGGTGAATTCTTTACCACTGAGCCACCTGGAAAGCCCCGAAACCTGTAGTGATCCAGAATAAAACGGATATCTTTTTTTGTCAGTAACTCATTAAAAAAAAAAAATTGTATTACAGTTGTATATGCAGGTTTCCCTGATCTGAAGCAATTGACCCTAATAACAGAATTATCAAGTTCATGTTTTACAATTCAATTTAGTAATATCCAAAATACATAGTTCATCTTTTGAAGTGTTTAGAAATTAACCCCTTTTACCACTTTATCTGAAAAACTAAGCTTCCTTTTAGGACATAACTGTATTATTGGGCCTATTTTGAACTGATGTTTATAATATGAACTTTTATGTTTTCCTTCTTGAGGACAATCCTCAATTTAAAAATGAAAGAACATTTCTTATAAAAATATTGGAATAGTTTTTAGAAAAATATTTTAATTTGGGCACTTGGATGTAGTTTATAACTTTAGTTATAAATTTCGTTATATACATATATATTGCTGAGAATAAAATATTCTTTCGAAGTGAGTAATTAAACATTTACTCTTATAATTAGAACCCACCAGAGGAAAAAAATATGTTAACATCTTAAAGATCTCTGTGCTCCTTCTTTGTCACAGACCTTCTGGCTCAGATGCCTTTTGTGCAAGAAAATACCTAAGTTTTAACCCAACAATGCTTCAATTTTATTCATACTCTCTTGCCAACAATTTTCAGTTCTTACCAGAGAGAACAGAGGATGGGAAAGGAAAGTAGGCACATCTCAAGGAAAGGGAATCCTCAGGCCTCTATGGCCTAAGGCTTAGCTGCATGGCTCCCTGACAACCTTGCCCTCTGCTCTGAGGTATTGAAAGGCAAGTCCAGGAAAAAGAACTCTAACCCTAAAGCTCTGTTGAGGTGAAATCCCACCAGTAGCCTTGGAAGGCCAATGGGCGAACCATCATTCCACAGACACTCCTGCTTTCTCACCTTATCCTTGTCTTCATTTCCTTTTTGTCCAAGGACCTCAAGACATCATTTGAATCTTTCTTTTGGCAGTGACCTCAACATTTACCCATGGTCCTATTGCAGCCACCTGGCAAAACCTCAACCTCTAAAGACTTCCCTGGTGATCCAGTGGTTGAGAATCTGTCTGCCAATGCAGGGGACACAGGTTGGATCCCTGGTCTGAGGAAGATCCCACATGCTGTGGGGCAACTAAGCCCTCACTCCACAACTACTGAGCCCCCGTGCTGCAACTACTGAAGCCAGGGTGCCCGGCCTATGTTCTGCAGCAAGAGGAGCCACCACAGTGAGAGGCTCGCGCACCATGACTAGAGAGAAGCCCTCACACAGCAACAAAGACCCAGCACTGCCAAAAATAAGAAACCTCAACCTCTAACTTCAGTTCAGTCGCTCAGTCATGTCTGACTCTATGACCCCATGGACTGCAGCACACCAGGCCTCCCTGTCCGTCACCAACTCCCGGAGTTTACCCAAACCAATGTCCGTTGAGTTGGTGATGCCATCTAACCATCTCATCCTCTGTCGTCACCTTCTCCTCCTGCCCTCAATCTTTCCCACCGTCAGGGTCTTTTCAAATGAGTCAGCTCTTGGCATCAGGTGGCCAAAATATTGGAGTTTCAACGTCAATATCCTTCCAATGAACACTTAGGACTGATTTCCTTTAGGATAGACTGGTTAGATCTTGCAGTCTAAGGGACTCTGAAGAGTCTTCTCCAACAACACAGTTCAAAAGCATCAATTCTTTGCTCAGCTTTCTTTATAGTTCAACTCTCACATCCATACATGACAACTGGAAAACCATAGCCTTGACTAGACGGACCTTTGTTGACAATGTAATGTCTCTTCTTTTTAATATGCTGTCTAGGTTGGTCATAACTTTCCTTCCAAGGAGTAAGCGTCTTAATTTCATGGCTGCAGTCACCATCTGCAGTGATTTTGGAGCCCCCCCAAATATCACCAAATAATTTTTATCCATTCTACAGTGTTTCAGAATTACCAGCTGATTTTTAAACACAGAGTAGATACAGATGTTAATGGTGGTTAATCTGGTATGTTTCTTATGGCAAACTGATAACTTTTTTTAAAGTGCATCATTTAGTCCACTCATAATTAACGTTATTACTGATATATGTTGGAAAAGGGCTTGGCAACCCATTGCATTATTCTTGCTTGGAGAATCCCATGGACAAAGGAGCTCGAAAGACTACAGTCATGAGCTCACAAAGAGTTGGACACGACTGAAGCAGCTGAACACTGATATATGTGGGTTTATTTCTAGTGTCTTATTTTGTGCTGTTCTCTGCCTTTTCTATTTCTTTTTTCCTTGTTTATGCCTTGTGTGTGTGTGTTTATTTCCCCTGGACTTTTTTTTTAAACTCATTTCCCCCACTCTACCATTTTGGAATTTATATACACTTGCTGCCTTTTGTTCCCCATTAAGCTTTAGAAATTCAAACATGCATACTTAACAAAGTTTTGAGTTAAAAGGATTTAAATTTGCTTTTGCCAAGTGCCTTGGGGCACTACCAAACTGGGACCACTTTAAACTGAATTCTTAGCTCTAGGTTTTTTTTTTTCCCACATAAGAAGTATAAATTCAGGGCAGAAGTTCTGGCTTGTAGTATTGAATTCTTAGGGGAGATTTTTCTTCCCTCCACCTGACACCAAGGTAGAAAAAGTCAACTTTGCTAGCTGTCTCTTTAGATTTCAAATGCAGTCATCATTTTGCAAACTTCTCCTGTTAGAAGCCACCTTCCCCGGCGGCTCAGATGGTAAAGCATCTGCCTACAATGTGGGAGACCTGGGTTCAATCCCTGGGTCGGGAAGATCTTCTAGCAAAGGAAATGGCAACCCACTCCAGTACTCTTGTCTGGCAAATCCCATGGAAGGAGGCGCCTAGCAGGCTACAGTCCCTGGGGTCACAAAGAGCCAGATATGACTGAGTGACTTCACTTTCACTTTCCTGTTAGAATCCCCTCCTTGGGTGGGGCCTGTTTATCTCCTGCCTTCAGTGTCCTGTTCTGGCTCCCACCTCTTACCCTAAGTTTACCAGGAGCTAGAATAGACCCAATCATTCTGAAAATTCTTTACTTTTCGCCATTTGGGGGTTCCTTTTAAGCTATATGTAAGAGAATAGCATTTTCCTGTTTAACCTGATTTTTTTAGGTTGACTTGAGAACCAGTCAGCATTAACAAGAGAAAGGTTCACTTGGTGATGTTTCATTCTGAAAAATCTAAAGGACCCGGAGCCTCCATCCCAGATAGATGGGAATTAAAGGATCCTTTATTGCCAGTTCAAGATAACAGGAGGCAGGAAACAGGGAAAGACTTGGGAGAAGGAATGAATAGAGGGAAAGAGATGGTTGGGAGGTGGAATCTGTGATACAATAGGATAAAAGACTCCATGAGAGAAGTAAATAAATGTTTTGCTCTATACTCTGGGCTCTTTTTTATTCAGGATTTTTCTGGTTTTCTTTTTGGTGATGGATTCAGCTGATATACTAGCTCACGTTAAAACATGATCAAGGAGTTTTATACATATAACATCAGGAATAATGTTAAAAAGTCCATAAACAGTAGCTCCAATCTTATAGACATTCTTTTAATTTCCTTGGCTCTGAGTTTCCTCATTTGTAGAATGTGGCCAGTTGAGAATTATTTTGAGGATTGTTTGAGTTGAACATATTTGTACACTGTGAAATTTTGTACAGATAGCAACATTTTATATTATGCTTCTCATTTTATTGTACCTTAGGAGATTCTGGGGCTCCTGGAAATAAGGAACTTCCTTCAAAATTCTACTTGATGGGTCAGTGATGGTTAAAACTTTTGTTATCATGTTTTAAGTCAACACCTTTCAGGGCAAAAAAGAAACTTTGGACACTTTAAAAGAATGTTTTTCTTTTCCCCTTATTAAAATACAAAGCCTGTATGTTGACAGGTGGATTTTATAATTCTCACAATTCCAAGGACATAAAGGTGCTATTACTTAGCAAAATCAGATCAGCCTCTCTAATTGCAAGAGCTCTCTCCAGAAGTACTTCTTCAAAATCAGTAAATGATTGAAAGTCCTCTCTAAAACATGCTCTAACTATCCCAAATGAATTAATAAGAAGGATGCAAAAATAGTCTAAGAAATGCTCAAAACTAAATTTATCTGCAATGTACAGAGAATGACACTCAGAATTAACAATTCTCTCTTGAGGGAATCTGGCAGAAATTGGGTATGACCTGAGACATGTAGGAAGTAGCAGAGACAAGATCACTGGGGGCTTCCCTGATGGTTCAGTGGTAAGGAACCCAGCTGCTAATGCAGGAGACATGAGTTCAGTCCCTGGGTTGGGAAGACCCCTGGAGAGGAAATGGCAACCCAATCTAGTATTCTTGCCTGGGAAATCCCATGAACAGAGGAGCCTGGCAGGCTACAGTCCATGGGGCCGCAATGAGTCTGACATGACTTAGTGACTAAACAACCCTAAATAAAGCTAAGCCCTGATTTATTTCCTATAACAACATCAACAAAAAATGAATATTAAAAAAATTTTAAAAGATCATTGGAAGGCAGTAGAGCACAGCTAGGTTCTAGGACTCTGAAGTCTAACAGACCTGGTTCCAGTCACTTCTTAACCGTGTGATCTCTGCTTCTCCCTGTAAAATGGAGATAATAATATGCTATCAATTGTGAAATGATAAAATGAGCTCAAGCATATAGAGTGTTTAGCATAGTGCTTCACATAAAGGGCTCAAAACATTTTGGCTGTCATCATCTTCATCATCTATAATTTAGAACAATTCTATGGAGTGCTATATTGAATAAATTGAGTAGTTGTTAATATAATTTGCCAGTTATTTTTATCCCAAATAGCCAGACAATAACTATAATTATTTTTCAGGTACTCTTTAGTAATAATTGATGTTTGTAACAATGACCACCTCCCATTTTCTCCCCTACCCAGGTACTGTGAAATTTAGAATTGTCAAAGAAAGTTTAAATTTTGGAGATTACCTGATATTGTGATATAATAGTAAGAGAACAGAATAAGCATCAGAACCAGGTTTCAGTAGTAACTACTTCATACAGATGTGTGACCCTGGGTAATCCATTTAATCATTCCTCCGATGTGTTCCTGTTTTGAAGAATAAAGAGTAATATAGGATCCATGGGACTTCCCCGGTGGTCCAATGATTAAGAATATGCCTTCCAAAGCAGAGGATATGGGTTCAGCCCCTGGTTGGGCAAGTAAGCCTGTGGAGCAACTAGAGAGCCTGTGCACCACAACTAAAGAAAGTCCAAGTGCCGCAAGGAAGACCCTGCGCAGCCAGACTCTTTTAAGAAAGAGAGTAATATAGGATCCAGATTGCTAATGTATGTGTGATGGAATGGGGTTTTCTTCCCTACCACTTCTTTCTATTTTCTAGAATGTTGCATTCTAAAAGCTACCTTAATAGAAGGGTCAGGAGTTTTTTATTAGTTTATTTTCCCAGATAAAATCCACCATTTCTTCTTCTATAAAAGGGTGTGTTTAAAACAATATTACTTAATGCAGTGAAGGAGAAAAAGTATCAGTGCAATGAGGAAAGATCTAATTGCATTAGATATTCTAACTGGCGGTCAGACCCCCATGAGGAGTTTCCCCCACTGCCTCAAGCATACTCAAGTTCTGAAACCTGCTCACTATCAAAAGTAGAACCAGTTGGAGCAGAGAAAGACTGACAACGTCCTTTGGAAGCAAGACCCAGGAAGAACTGGAGCTGAGACTTGCCTGGAATGAGTGAGTGTATCAAAAGGACGAAGGACTGCGTATGTCTATAGAGCAGTACTGTCCAACAGTAACATAATGTAAGGCACACATGCGATCCACATAGGTTATTTGAAATGTTCTGGTAGCATATTAAAACAGCAAAAAGAGGGACTTCCCTGTGGTCCAGTGCTGAATACTCCATCCTCCCAATACAGGGGGCCCAGGTTCAATCCCTGGTCATATCCCACATGCCACAACCAAGAGCTTGCATTGTTGTCTTAGTCGGTATGTTGTGTCTGACTCTTTGTGACCCCATGGACTGTAGCCTGCCAGGCTCCTCTGTCCATGGGATTCTCCAAGCAAGAATACTGGAATGGGTTGCTATTTCCTCCTCCAGGGGATTTTCCCAACCCAGGGCTCGAACCCACACCTCCTGCATTGGCAGGTGGGTTCTCTACTGCTGAGCTACCAGGGAAGCCCCAAGAACTTGAAACCTACAACTAAAAAAAGATTCCACATGCTGCAACTAGAAAATCCTGCATCCCGCAAGAAAGACGGAAGATCCCACGTGCCACAATAAGATCCAGTGAAGCCAAGTGAATAAATAAATATTTTTTAAAAAGTGAAAAGCAATAGGTGAAATTAATTTTTTATATGAAGCCTTCAATATATATTTTATTCTTCCAGCACATCTCAATTCAGACTTGCCATCTATCAAATTCTCACTCTTCACATATGGTTAATGGCTAATGTGTTGAATAACACAGATATGGAAGGTATAAAGGAGACTGAGATTCTCTGATGACCTTGGCATTATCACATGCTGTTCCCCCAGAGTCTAGGACTAAGACTCCATGGCTGTGAATGGAGCTTAGAAGCAACTTGAATAGAGTAAAACACTCTCCACTGGCTGGTGGACTTGTGGACTTTCTGTGGTTTGGATGACATGGCCTGAAAATGAAGCTGCAACTGAACATTCTTTGCAATTTTATGTATATTAAATTGTCTAACATTAAGACTGCTTTATTATAGAGTAAGGGCTTCTCAGGTGGCACTAGTGGTAAAGAACCTGCCTGCAAATACAGGAGACTTAAGAGATACAGGTTCAATCCCTGGGTCGGGAAATTCCCCTGGAGAAGGAAATGGCAACCCACTTCAGTATTCTTGGCTGGAGAATCCCATGGACAGAGGATGGAGTTGGACCTGACTGAAATGACTTACTGTACATGCTCACTATATTATAACCACCTTTCTCTTCCATTATATGGTGTATTAGTCTGCTCAGGTTGCTATAACAAAATATTGTAAACTGGGTAACTTAATAAACAAGAATTTTATTTTCTCACACTTCTGGAGGTTGAGAATTCCAAGGTCAAGATGCCAGCAAAGTAGATTTCATTCTGAGGACTCTTGGCTTATAAATAATTGCCATCTCACTTTATGGTCAGGTGGCCTTTCTTTGATGTGTGTACTTAGAGAGAGAGAGGA
Organism: Neotragus pygmaeus; assembly: GCA_006410875.1. Lineage (NCBI taxonomy): Eukaryota > Metazoa > Chordata > Mammalia > Artiodactyla > Bovidae > Neotragus > Neotragus pygmaeus. Next base: position 484,178 of record SJYV01055809.1, read on the forward strand.
GATTTCTCTCTTCCTCCTCTTATACAGCCACCTATTGGCTTAGGGCTCTACCCTTATGACTTCATGTAACCTTAATTATCTCCCTATCTCCACAGTCACAGTAGGGATAGGACTTTAATATAAAAATTTGAACACAATCCAGACTAGTTAATTAAGCAGACAAGGACTGGCTAACAACCATTAGCCTGGCTAACAACATTTTTTAAAAAGGGTGGGAAGGTTCAGGCTTGGGAGCTCTGAAACAGAGAATGAAGCAGCTTCCTATTGTTGTCACTCTTGCTGGGACACTTTCCTGGACTCTTGTACCTATTGCCTCTGAATTTGTATGTGTATCTAGGCCTCACATCTCTTCCCTCATCAAAATATATTCCATGAGATGCCTTGCTTTCCCCATTATTTTCTTGCAAATTGAGGCCTTTCACAGATTTCTGATGGTTGATTGGAGCTTCTGTTGCATCTCTTTTCCCTCACTGGAAAAGAGCCTGAGAAATCAAGGGTCATCTTCTACCTTGGGGAAATAAATCCACAAGATGGGAGATTCTCCAGACACTGAAAGTATTCAAAATATGCTGGGCAGTCAGAAAATATAAATGTCCTTCATTGGCACTGAGTTCTATTATTGTTTGGAAAAAAAACCCAGTTCAGGAGACATAAATTTAACTCAAAAACAACTTTGTTTGTTAGAATTTGTTTCCAAAAGCAACTGTTAAACAGTCTGTCTGCTTTCAAATTTACTTTTCTTTATACCTGACCTTGCCTCTAACCTTTTCAGTTGCATCATATTTTTACGTCCCGGTAAATAATAGCCAAAATCTACTGGCTGGAGTATGATTGTGTCAGGGGCTTGTATTCCCTTGGCTGGGAGGTGGAGTGAGTGAACAATGATGCTTCACTTACAGAAAAGGAGTAAGAATAAGGAATAAGTGTGAGCCCATTATCGAAAAAACAGCACAGGTGTGAAATATTAGGCCACCTCGGAGCTGCTCACCTATTCTGTGTGCACACAGAACTTTCATATACTGTTGTCGGGAGTGTGTATTTGTACAACTACTACTTTGGGAAACTTCTAGTAACAGCTAAAGCTGGAAGGTTGCATATCCTATAACCAAGTACTTTCAACCCTAGGAATATATCTATCAGAAATGCATACACATGTCCACATAATTTGTAATAGTCCCTAGAAAGTGAAAGTGAAGTTGCTCAGTCGTGTCCGACTCTTTGCGACCCCGTGGACTGTAGCCCACCAGGCTTCTCCATCCATGGGATTCTCCAGGCAAGAATACTGGAGTGAGTTGCCATTTCCTTCTCCAGGGGATCTTCCCGCCCCAGGGATCGAACCCAGGTCTCCTGCAATGCAGGCAGACACTTTAACCTGTGAGCCACAGGGAAGCCCTAATAGTCCCTAACTGGAACCCAAATATTATTCAACAGTGGAATGGATAAACTATGGATACTCACAACAGTGGGATACTATACAGTGACAGGAATGTACACAGTGACATGGATGAATCCCATAAACATAATGTTGAGATAAAGAAGCCAGACTCTTGCATACATATCATGAGAGTCCATCATCTATAATCCATGCATACAGAGTCCTCAGACAGTCAAAACTAACCTATGTTGTTATAAGGCAGGATTAGTGGCACACTTGATGGTTGGGAGGATCCTGATGAGAAGAGAGTTCTTCTGGGAAGCCGGTCATGCTGGGTGCTGGGTATAGCTTTGCTTACTGCTTAGAATTCTTAGAGCTGTGCCCTCAAGACTTGTGCTCTTTTCTGTGTATTATACTTCCTTAAAAAGCTAAATTTTGAAAAACTTAAGGAGAATTTCCTTTGGTGTCACCACTTGTGGCTTTGGGGAAGAAATGAACTCTTCACAAATGCTGCTTTCCCCCAGAACATCAAATCTACAGTCCACACGCTTTCAGTCCACAGCTTATTTCTCTTAAGGATAAAAGTTAACCACATGTTTCATTCTCTTTTGCCCTCCGGAGTATTTAGTAACTTGACTTTCCCTATTGTAATAACTGTAATCCCAATCTTGTTCACTGACCTCTCAGGAAAGNAAAAAAAAAAAAAAAAAAAAAACAACCCATGAAACAGACAAATTAATATCACATTGCTCACACAAAATAGTGAGATATAAAATCTGGGGAAATGATCTCTTGACCTACATTTTAGACAACAGAGGGAAGAAAACAAAAAAATGAGATAATGATTTTTTTAAAAAAGGAAGAAAATAGTGAAAGACCTTATATTTTCTTCCAAAGGACAAAACCCACTGGCTTAGAAAGTAGTTTAGTGGTTGAGAGATCTTTGTGCCTCAGTTTCCTCACCTATAACTTGCTAAGGTATTATGAATGAGATAATACACATAGAGGGCATGACAACTAGTGTAAATAATCAGTGTTACTACTACGACTATCATCATTTGAAATTATATGTGTTTATTTTTGAATTTTCTGTCTCTTCCAATAAAAAAATAAGCTCCATAATGCTGGAGTCTTACCTGTGTAGTACACACAGGCATCTGCTGAATGTGTCTCAATTTCAGCAATAAGTAAAGGAAGGATGAGACTTCTCAAAAAATTTAAGGTCAATGGAATTTTCCCCTAAGAAACTCTAAAGCTGTTGCTGTTACCCCAAAACTGTGTTTGCTTCTTGGTGAGTATCCACCCAAGAGATACAACCAAGCCAAAGAGGAAGAAAGAGAAGGATTTTTTACTTGCAGCAAGTAAGAACACCAGGGCTCATTTCCAAAGCAGTATCTCCCTGAACAGCAAAATTAGGGAATTTTTTAGCTAAGGGCACATGCATATTGGTGAAGGGGCTTGAGCAGAGGAGAATTCAGCATTGAATAGGGGCAGAGGTCCACAGAGTCCAGACTTTAGTTGATTGAAGTTATGAGGGTCGGGAAAGTTCAACATCACCATTCCATCCTCCATCTGGGTGGGGCCTTTGTGTGTGCCGAACTCAGATGGGTGTCGGGTTGCTATGTACCTCCCTTGAGGAGGAACTAGGATTCTGTTTTATCACTGAACTATTGTTTTTTGACTACTTTTTTTTTTTTNGTCACAGTAGGGATAGGACTTTAATATAAAAATTTGAACACAATCCAGACTAGTTAATTAAGCCGACAAGGACTGGCTAACAACCATTAGCCTGGCTAACAACATTTTTTAAAAAGGGTGGGAAGGTTCAGGCTTGGGAGCTCTGAAACAGAGAATGAAGCAGCTTCCTATTGTTGTCACTCTTGCTGGGACACTTTCCTGGACTCTTGTACCTATTGCCTCTGAATTTGTATGTGTATCTAGGCCTCACATCTCTTCCCTCATCAAAATATATTCCATGAGATGCCTTGCTTTCCCCATTATTTTCTTGCAAATTGAGGCCTTTCACAGATTTCTGATGGTTGATTGGAGCTTCTGTTGCATCTCTTTTCCCTCACTGGAAAAGAGCCTGAGAAATCAAGGGTCATCTTCTACCTTGGGGAGATAAATCCACAAGATGGGAGATTCTCCAGACACTGAAAGTATTCAAAATATGCTGGGCAGTCAGAAAATATAAATGTCCTTCATTGGCACTGAGTTCTATTATTGTTTGGAAAAAAAACCCAGTTCAGGAGACATAAATTTAACTCAAAAACAACTTTGTTTGTTAGAATTTGTTTCCAAAAGCAACTGTTAAACAGTCTGTCTGCTTTCAAATTTACTTTTCTTTATACCTGACCTTGCCTCTAACCTTTTCAGTTGCATCATATTTTTACGTCCCGGTAAATAATAGCCAAAATCTACTGGCTGGAGTATGATTGTGTCAGGGGCTTGTATTCCCTTGGCTGGGAGGTGGAGTGAGTGAACAATGATGCTTCACTTACAGAAAAGGAGTAAGAATAAGGAATAAGTGTGAGCCCATTATCGAAAAAACAGCACAGGTGTGAAATATTAGGCCACCTCGGAGCTGCTCACCTATTCTGTGTGCACACAGAACTTTCATATACTGTTGTCGGGAGTGTGTATTTGTACAACTACTACTTTGGGAAACTTCTAGTAACAGCTAAAGCTGGAAGGTTGCATATCCTATAACCAAGTACTTTCAACCCTAGGAATATATCTATCAGAAATGCATACACATGTCCACATAATTTGTAATAGTCCCTAGAAAGTGAAAGTGAAGTCGCTCAGTCGTGTCCGACTCTTTGCGACCCCGTGGACTGTAGCCCACCAGGCTTCTCCATCCATGGGATTCTCCAGGCAAGAATACTGGAGTGAGTTGCCATTTCCTTCTCCAGGGGATCTTCCCGCCCCAGGGATCGAACCCAGGTCTCCTGCAATGCAGGCAGACACTTTAACCTGTGAGCCACAGGGAAGCCCTAATAGTCCCTAACTGGAACCCAAATATTATTCAACAGTGGAATGGATAAACTATGGATACTCACAACAGTGGGATACTATACAGTGACAGGAATGTACACAGTGACATGGATGAATCCCATAAACATAATGTTGAGATAAAGAAGCCAGACTCTTGCATACATATCATGAGAGTCCATCATCTATAATCCATGCATACAGAGTCCTCAGACAGTCAAAACTAACCTATGTTGTTATAAGGCAGGATTAGTGGCACACTTGATGGTTGGGAGGATCCTGATGAGAAGAGAGTTCTTCTGGGAAGCCGGTCATGCTGGGTGCTGGGTATAGCTTTGCTTACTGCTTAGAATTCTTAGAGCTGTGCCCTCAAGACTTGTGCTCTTTTCTGTGTATTATACTTCCTTAAAAAGCTAAATTTTGAAAAACTTAAGGAGAATTTCCTTTGGTGTCACCACTTGTGGCTTTGGGGAAGAAATGAACTCTTCACAAATGCTGCTTTCCCCCAGAACATCAAATCTACAGTCCACACGCTTTCAGTCCACAGCTTATTTCTCTTAAGGATAAAAGTTAACCACATGTTTCATTCTCTTTTGCCCTCCGGAGTATTTAGTAACTTGACTTTCCCTACTGTAATAACNCACAAATGCTGCTTTCCCCCAGAACATCAAATCTACAGTCCACACGCTTTCAGTCCACAGCTTATTTCTCTTAAGGATAAAAGTTAACCACATGTTTCATTCTCTTTTGCCCTCCGGAGTATTTAGTAACTTGACTTTCCCTACTGTAATAACTGTAATCCCAATCTTGTTCACTGACCTCTCAGGAAAGGAGGTGGTGGGGTGGAATGTATACACGTCAATTCCACATTTTATTTCCTTTGCTTCGGCAGGATAGCTTTGCCAGTACACACAGTGTGTCTGTGCACAGCCACACTGCTTCTGACCTTGCTTGTACAGCAGGTAGCAACACCTTTGGTGTGGTCCTTTTCTTTTTGAAGCGTTCAGGTGGGCAAGCTCTCTCCTTTTCTAATCCCACAGAGGAAAAACAACATGATGCCAACAAATATATCTGTGATCAAAATTAAATTTGTGTTCTTGTTAAGACTCAGGATAAAGCCATTGACTATCTCATAAAAGATTATCTAAGTTAGTTTTCCAAATAAGCAGCCAAGTTTGTCTCATGATCAGAATTACTATTTTCCCAAAGCTAAAGACAGGATGAAACTGAGGAGCAGTCTGCTCAACTACAGAGGCAAATTTCTGCAAAGTGTGGAATTTCTTCAGAATTAAGGTTAACGGTAATATTCATGGCACTTCACCCATTACCTACTACTATTTCTATCTGTCTGACTTAATATTCCCTGTGTGCACTTAGTCAGTCAGTCGTGTCAGACTCTTTGGGACCCGATGGGCTATAGTCTGCCAGGATCGTCTGTCCATGGGAATTCTCCAGGCAAGAATACTGGAGTGGGTTGCCATGCCCTCCTCCGGGGGATCTTCCTAACCCAGGGATTGAACTCAGGTNGGAGCCTGATGGGCTGCCATCTCTGGGGTCGCACAGAGTCGGACACGACTGAAGCGACTTAGCAGCAGCAGCATGGGACCAGAGGCCAAGATCTTAGTTTTCTGAATGTTGAGTTTCAAGCCAACTTTTTCACTCTCCTCTTTCACTTTCATCAAGAGGCTCTTTAGCTATTCTTCGCTTTCTGCCATAAGGGTGGTGTCATCGGCATATCTGAGGTTACTGATATTTCTCCCGGCAATCCTGATTCCAGACATTCAAACAAAGCGCCACAGCAGAAGCACGGAAGACAGGGAAGACGCCCAAACTTCCTGTACAGCCACGCCCTCCCCAGCTAGTCAGGATCTGGCAAGGTCTCGCGATTGGTCCTGCTCGCGCACGCCACTTCCGCTGTCTCAGCAGCTAGGCCTCTAAATGATGTTACCATTTCCGGGTTGCCTGAAGCCGCCTGAGGCGGCGCAGGCGTCGGTGTACGGAAGTGCCGGTCTATGGAGTCAGTTGGTGGCGGCGGCGGCGCGGAGGCAGCGGGCGGTGTCCGAGTGGGGGCCTTTGCCCCGCCAGGATGTTACCGGGCTTGGCCGCCGCCGCTGCGGCCCACAGATGTAGCTGGTCTTCCCTGTGCCGGCTCCGTCTGTGCTGCAGGGCGGCGGCCCGGGGCTCCAGTGACCGCCAGGGTGAGTGTCCCGCGCCGACCACTGACTCCGCGGAAGCCGGACTTGAAGACAAGGCCGGGCTCGGAGCCGGGTGCCTCGCCTCGGGCAGTACTCCGCCTTGCCCTTCCCCAGCCAAAGAACCTTCCTTTTGGGCCTCCGTCTTCGCATTCAGGCTACCCAACCTGCGGTGGCTCCTACAGGCCTCCTTGATCTGGTGTCGCGTACAGTTCTAGCATGGCTCCCGCGGGAACTTGGGGGCAGTTCGCGGTCCGGGTGGCATCCATGAAACCGACTACGTCGTTTCACATGAAACGTTACGTGAGCATCTTAAGTACGTTGCGGTGACGGCCCGCCTCCTCCCCCAGTCCGTAGGAAATTGCTGACTCCAAGTTCCAGGGTGTTTTAAGCTCACCGCCTTACCTTTATTGAGCACTTGTGACTCAGTAGATTTCCTTTCCGTGCTGCTTTTCTCATATGCCCAGCTTGTTTTATTAAATTTTCTGAGAGAAGTTGGGAGTTGCTACTTAACATTTACGAATAATTATTTAATATGAGACAATGACAGTCCCGCAGTTAATTGAATGAACTCAGTTCGGTTGAATACTCTTTTTGGTGAAGAAATGTTTACTGTTTTAATAATTCTTTTCCAACAATCTTTCCTGACTCAAATTTCAATTGGCAGTTTACAAAATATCATTGAACTTGCAAGTCTGAGTCAGGCTTACCTCCGTTTTTGCCATAGCACTAGTCCTTGCCGGCCGAAAGGAACAATGAGGGAGAGACAGAATCAAATCCACCCCTAACTTAATCCCCCAGATTCTTGCGGGTGAGAAGAGAATTTAAAGAAACATTTCTCCAAAGTTTATGTTTGGAAAGTCTTGTAGCATGTTTGTGACTTTGCAATAAAGTTGGAAGTTGTAGACATTCAAGTTTATAAGTAACATAAGCTTTGAAGTGAAGTTGCTCAGTCGTGTCCGACTCTTTGCGACCCCGTGGACTGTAGCCCACCAGGCTCCTCCGTCCATGGGATTCTCCAGGCAAGACTACTGGAGTGGGTTGCCATTTCCTTCTCCAGGGGATCTTCCCAATCCAGGGATTGAACGCGGGTCTCTCGCATTGCAGGCAGACGCTTTAACCTCTGAGCCACCATGAGCTTTAGAAGCTCTTAACTGTGCAATTATTTTGGAATATGGTTCTATTTTTGTAATGTAGAAACTGGCTCTTAAAATTTCAGAAGTGTTCATTTTAACAGAACTGTTTTGGAGACTTTTTGGTAGTGATAAAAACGTGTAACTGTGGAGTTTTCCTGTAATGGGAAATACACCGATTCCCTTGTGAACAAGATGAATCATCTAGTTGTACTATACTCCAAAATCCTCAGCTAAGCTCTCTAGCATGATTACTTCCATTGACCAAGTAGTTTCAGCATTTTTCACGTAAATTAGGTGGAGTGGCTTTTTGTTGTTTGGTCGCTAAGTCATGTCCCACTCTGCAACCCAGTGGACAGTAGCCTAAATTTAGTCTAAACTGACCTTAAGTGTTGGTAAAAGGAGGTGAAATAGTGTAATATGTTAATTCATTATTCTCTGTTGAAATTTATGTGCTCTTCTCTCATCCCTCTGTGATAAGAATCGCCTGTGTTCACCAGTCACAGTGACTGCAAAGTTGTTTACAGTATTTATTACCAAAAAATTAAAATGTGTTCTCAGACTTAAAAATACTAGATTGAAAAATAACCTTGTTGGTGAAAATTTAGTTTCAGTAATACCTAAACAATTTTTAAAAGGGCGACCATAATTGTTATAAAACTTCAAAAGGATTATTTAGAAAAAGTACTTATTAAGTTGGTTGCACTTAAGAAATATTGGAAGAACTTTTGGGGAGAAATTTCTAAAAATAAATGTTTTTGCTTTGTCAAAAAATAAAGTTTAGTTTGTGCTTCTAAAACCCCAGTGTAAATTTAAAAAGAGTAGTAGAGGAATAATCTTAAGGGAAACAACTGCTTCTTGCTGCTGCTGCTGCTAAGTTGCTTCAATCGTGTCCAAGTCTGTGTGACCCCATAGACGGCACGCCTACCAGGCTCCTCTGTCCCTGGGATTCTCCAGACAAGAATACTGGAGTGGGTTGCCATTTCCTTTTCCAATGAGTGCATGCATGCTCAGGCACTTCAGTTGTGTCCAACTCTTTGCAACCCTATAGACAGCAGCCCACCAGGCTTCTCTGTCCACGGGATTTTCTAGGCAAGAATATAGGAGTGGGTTACCATTTCCTTCTCCAAACTGCTTCTTATGCATGCTCAAAGATGAGAAATGCTGGTGGGTCAAATTAACACTGTAAACATTTAATGGCAACAAGGAAAACAATATTCGAGGGCAGTTCTGTCTGAAAGAAATATAATGTGTATCATGTATGTAATTTGGTTTGTCTGATAGCCATATTTTAAAAAGTAAAAACAGATGAAATTAATTTTGTTAATATAGTTTATCCAGTATATTAAAAGTATTTCAATGTTATGATCAATATGAGATATTTTACTTTATCTTTTTGAACTGTTTCTGGAGTCCAGTGTGTATTTTACACTTACAGCACATGTTCAGACTATCCACATTTAAGGTGCTCAGTGAACAGCGACTACTGGTCAGTGCAGTTATAGAATTAGTATCCCTAATTTATGAAGAATTTTTACAAGCCAAAGTACATTCCAGTAGAAAAATAGGCAAAGGAGATGAATGCATTCATAAGGGCATTCGAGTGACCAATAAAAATGCAAAAATGTTCCATACTTACTAATAAGTATAGAAATATAAATCTAAAGGATTTACTACTAATTGCTTTCATATTAGCTAAGTTTTTCATAGTGATACTCCGTATTGAGGGTGCAGGAAAGCAGAAACTCTTACTACTGACTGGGACATATAGTTAGTTGGTCAGTGTTTTGGAGGTCAGTTATTCCTTGTACTAAAAAGAACCTTAAAGTTCTGTGCCTTCTCACCCAGTAATTCTACTTAAAGGGATTTGCTTTCAAGAAATAGCCAGATACATACTAAAGTGTGCACACAAGTTTATTATTAATAGTAATAAATAGGTAACACTTACAGTTATGAGAAGTATATTACAGTTATGAAAAGTATATGGTAATAATAAATATACCACATTATGGTATATTTATTAAGGGCTGGTGATAGATGCAGCCGTTAAAAATATATAATTTAGAAGAATATTTAGTGACTTGGGAAAATGTTCTTGATGTATATGTCTCACCTGTTTTTCATGTATTTGTACCTTGCCTCGTTGACAAGGATTTGAGGTGGGGGGATACTCCCTTAAAGACTACAAATCAACAGATAACAGGCTTTTTGCTGAAAAATAAAAGTATAGTTAATAAAAGTATAGTTTTTACATGAAAAGATAGAAATTAGCCTTTGTATTTTTAAATTTTGGTTTGTAACGTGCTGGTACACCATATGAAAAGTAGAGTGGAGATTGAATCCCTTAAATAACTAACAGGAACATTGACAGTTGTAAAAGACCATTTTGGCAGAGCAACAGCAGGATTCTGTGTAGGTCAGATTAGTGATAAGGTTGCCTGTGAAGCGAGGTTAGCCACAGTATGTGTTTCATGTATAGGATTTTTGTGAGTGAGAATCATTCAGGAAGAGGTATCAGGCATTGTAGTTGCTGAATAAGACAGTCGTTGTACTGAACAAGACAAACTTTCCACCATTTTTGGAAATGAGGAATGAGAAAACATACCTAAACATTGTAAAAGAAATAAGCTGAGTGGTAGTTTAGAAGCCTGCAGGGGCCGTTTTATTAGTTATGCTGGCCTGGGACTCCAGCTTTTCTAAGGAGGTGGTGACTGAGCCAAGTCATGACAAGTGAAAATGAGCAAGCCAGGTGGAGATCTGGGGCAAAGAGCAATCCAGGTGGAACAAATAGAAACCCTGAAGACCAGACTTGTGGAGCAGGAGCAGAAAGAAACATGCTGTGGCTGGAGTATGGTTGGAAGGGGAGGGATGTGTGAAGTGAGATTTGAGAGGTATCAAGGAGACCCTGGTTCGATTCCTGAGTCAGGAAGATCCGCTGGAGAAGGGATTGACTACCTACTCCAATATTCTTGGGCATCCCTGGTGGCTCAGCTGGTAAAGAATCCGCCTGCAATGCTGGAGACCTGGGTTCAATGCCTGGGTTGGGAAGATCCCCTGGAGAAGGGAAAGGCTACCCACTCCAGTATTCTCGCCTGGAGAAGTCTATGGACTATAATCCATGGGGTCGCAAGAATCGGATATGACTGAGCAGCTNGACCTGGGTTCAATGCCTGGGTTGGGAAGATCCCCTGGAGAAGGGAAAGGCTACCCACTCCAGTATTCTCGCCTGGAGAAGTCTATGGACTATAATCCATGGGGTCGCAAGAATCGGATATGACTGAGCAGCTTTCACTTTCATAGCCTTTTGGGCCGTAGGTTTAAAGGGCCAGAAAAGGAAATGTCTTAAAAATATCATTCTGACTACTGTGTAGAGAATGAATTGGAAAGGGGAAAGTGTAAATAAGGAGATCAGGAGAGGGCTGTTAGAGTTAGCAACACAAAAAAGATTGCAGTTGGGCCATGGTACTTAGCAATGGAGATCAGTTCAGTTGCTTAGTATTTCTGACTCTTTGCAAACCCCATGGACTACAGCATGCCAGACTGCTGTACATCACCAGCTCCTGGAGCTTGCTTAAACTGATGTTCATTGAGTCAGTGATGCTATCCAACCATCTGATCCTCTGTCATCCCCTTCTTGTGCCNTCTGACTCTTTGCAAACCCCATGGACTACAGCATGCCAGACTGCTGTACATCACCAGCTCCTGGAGCTTGCTTAAACTGATGTTCATTGAGTCAGTGATGCTATCCAACCATCTGATCCTCTGTCATCCCCTTCTTGTGCCTTCAATCTTTCCCAGCATCAGGGTCTTTTCCAGTGAGTCAGTTCTTCACATCAGGTGGCCAAAGTATTGGAATTTTGGCTTTAGCATCAGTCTTCCCAATGAATATTCTGAGAACCCCATGAACAGTATGAAAAGGCAATGGAGATGGAGAGATGTGATTTTGAGGCATACTTTGGGATATAAATTATAGTGTGATAATACAGGTAGAGCATTTAGGACAGTGGCACTTCGTGAATCCTTAATACATTAAATAGTCCCCCCTTTTCTAAGAAAATATTAAGAATTAAGCAAGGAAGCAGAGTTGTATGCCAAGATGCAGTGCAGAAAGTTGCATATTCTTTACATACTCAAAAAAGAAAAGAAAAAAAGGATTCCTGGTTGCTTAGTCTGTTCTGGTGAAAAATCACATCAGCAGTAGTCCTGAAGGTTGAGCTGCCTGGTGTAAGTCACCAGACAATCTTTTTGCTTGCCTGATGATTAGGCCTGAAAGGGATTTTCCTGCATTTTATTTTGCTCACTGAAAGTATAAAAGTAAACTAGAAGACAGTCAGTGTGCTCCTATTAGCAGAAATAATGTTAGAAGTGATTTAACAATGGATATATTTTTAATTTAAAATTTTAGGCATTGGGGAAAATACAGAAAAGTATTAAGATCCAGAGTAAAAATTATGCCTAATCCAGATACTTTACCAGTCACATTTAATAGTTGAAATCAACCTGTATTTTGCTTGTTTTTAAAAATGCAACATCATGGTTCAGTTATACACACACACATATATTATCAGATTCTTCTCCATTGTGTATTACAAGTTATTGAATATGCTTCCCTGTCCTATACAGTAGGTCCTTGTTTATCTATTTTATGTATAAAAAGTTAGTCACTCAGGTCTGACTGTTTGTGACCCCATGGACTGTAGCCCGCCAGGCTCCTCTGTCATGGGAATCTCCATGCAGGAATACTGGAGTGGGTTGTCATTTCCAGGGGATCTTCCTGACCCACGGATCGAACCTGGGTGGGTCTCCTGCTTTGCAGGCAGATTCTTTACTGTCTGACCCACCAGGTGTGTATGTTAATCCCAAAGTCCTAATTTACCTCCTTGTGGCTCAGCTGGTAAAGAATCCACCTGCAGTGCAGGAAACCCAGGTTCGATCCCTGGGTTGGGAAGATCCCTTGGAGGAGGGAAAGGCTACCCACTCCAGTATTCTAGCCTGGAGAATTCTATTGACTGTATAGTCCATGGGGTCACAAAGAGTCGGACACGACTGAGTGACTTTCACTTTCACTTTGGTAACTACAGGTTTGTTTTCTATATCTGTGAGTCTGTTTCTGCTTTGTAAGTAAGTTTATTTTCGTCATCTTTTTAGATTCCACATGTAAGCAATATATTTGTCTGTCTTTGTTTGACTTACTTCACTCAGTATGATAATGTCTAGGTCTATCCATCTGCAGTGGTCTCACGTATAGAGACTGATCTCTGAAAGACTTAGGTACATGTTTATCTCTTGTCCTGAAACTAGCCTAAAATAAAATATTTCAAACCATGAAGAAATCTTTTTGTTTGTTTTTTAGTTATTGCAGAAGCAACATACGTAGTAGATAGAATTGTCGGTTTGCCTGGCAGAAAGAGAGTGTTTTGTATTGTAGTCTGAAAAAGAAGGCCAGATTTCCTCCAAAAGCCAGAGTAAGTGGTAGGTGACAAACCAGATTGGAGAGGACAAGGGGTGATCAGTAGCAATGTCATTAGGAGCTGCAGAGACAGTAACAGTAAAATAAAAGCAGAGAAGAGTGATTGATGGGGTTAGACTGATAAGGTACTTAGGTCTGCCATCTCGATGAAAAAACAGCCCTTGTATATATAGCAATGAGAAATTCCTTTTCCAAGCCCATAGAGTAGTGAGCACTGAACTAAAAGACTAATCTGTAGCCTAACATAGCTTATTTTAGAAGTCATCTTGAAGAGAGGGTATAAATGATGGGTAATATTTTTTTAACTATCTTTTTCCTCCCAGAATTAACTAACAAATTCAGTAATTTATTCAACGAACAGTTGAGTTTCTACTGCTGTGTTTTAGGTATTCTGTGCATTTTATTGAGTCAAATGTTTTACTGTATATTCTGCAATTTCCTTGCAGTTTCAGTCTTGTATTATGCCAAATATATACTTTGAAAGTTGCTGATACCTAAAATTCTTCTAAAGTTGAAATTTAATAACTTTTGGAAACAGTGAGCAAGGAAGCTAATAAGATTACTAGGGTAGTATCACAAGGACACAGGAGTTGGGAATTCACTGGTGGTCCAGAGGCTACGATTATTCACTTTCACTATTGAGAGTGAGGGTCTGATCCCTGATGAAACTAAGATCCCCATGCCTTGGAGCAAGTAAGCCAGTGAGCTCTGAAGCCCGTGTGCCAAACTAGAGAGCCCATGTATGGCAGTGAAAGATCCTGTGTGATGCAACTAAAGCCCGACACAGCCAAATAAATAAATATTTTAAAAAACCTCAGTTATAGTTCAGTTCAGTCGCTCAGTCATGTCCAACTCTGACCCCATAGATCGCAGCACTCCAGGCCTCCCTGCCCATCACCAACTCCCAGAGTTTACCCAAACTCATGTCCATTTAGTCGGTGATGCCATCCAACCATCTCATCCTCTGTCGACCCCTTCTCCACCTGCCTTCAATCTTCCCAGCATCAGGGTCTTTTCAAATGAGTCAGCTCTTCACATCAGGTGGCCAGAGTATTGGAATTTCAGCTTTAGCATCAGTCCTTCCAATGAACACCCAGGACCGATCTCCTTTAGGATGGCCTGGTTGGATCTCCTTGCAGTCCAAGGGACTCTCAAGAGTCTTCTCCAACACCACAGTTCAAAAGCATCAATTCTTTGGCACTTAGCTTTCTTTATAGTCCAACTCTCACATCCATACATGACTACTGGAAAAACCATAGCCTTGACTAGATGGACCTTTGTTGGCAAAGTAATGTCTCTGCTTTAGAATATGCTATCTAGGTTGGTCATAACTTTCCTTCCAAGGAGTAAGGGTCTTAATTTCATTACTGCAGTCACCATCTGCAGTGATTTTGGAGCCTAGAAAAATAAAGTCAGCCACTGTATCCCATCTGTTTGCCATGAAGTGACGGGACCAGATACCATGATGTTAGTTTTCTGAATGTTGAGCATTAAACCAACTTTTTCACTCTCCTCTTTCACTTTGATCAAGAGGCTCTTTAACTATTTTTCGCTTTCTGCTATAAGTGTGATGTCATCTGCATATCTAAGGTTATTGATATTTCTCCCCGCAGTCTTGATTCTAGCTTGTGCTTCATCCAGCCCAGCGTTTCTCATGATGTACTCTGCATATAAGTTAAATAAGCAGGGTGACAATATACAGCCTTGACGTACTCCTTTTCCTATTTGGAACTAGTCTGTTCCATGTCCGGTTCTAACTGTTGCTTCCTGACCTGCATACAGAATTTTCAAGAGGTAGGTCAGGTGGTCTGGTATTCCCATCTCTTTCAGGATTTTCCACAGTTTACTGTGATCCACATAGTCAAAGGCTTTGGCATAGACAATAAAGCAGAAATAGATGTTTTTCTGGAACTCTCTTGCTTTTTCGATGATCCAGCGGATGTTGGCAATTTGATCTCTGGTTTCTCTGCCTTTTCTAAAACCAGGTTGAACATCTGGAAGTTCATGGTTCACGTATTGCTGAAGCCTGGCTTGGAGAATTTTGAACATTACTTTACTAGCATGTGAGATGAGTGCAATTGTGTGGTAGTTTGAGCATTCTTATTGCCAAATTCAGACTTAAATTGAAGAAAGTTGGGAAAATCACTAGACCATTCAGGTATGACCTAAATCAAATCCCTTACAATTAAACAGTGGAAGTGAAAAATAGATTTAAGGGACTAGATCTGATAGAGTCCCTGATGAACTATGGACGGAGGTTTGTGACGTTGTACAGGAGACAGGCATCAAGACCATCCCCCAAAAAAGAAATGCAGAAAGGTAAAATGGTTGTCTGAGGAGGTCTTACAAACAGCTGTGAAAAGAAGAGAAACAAAGGAGAAAAGGAAAGATAGACCCATTTGAATGCAGAGTTCCAAAGAATAGCAAGGAGAGATAAGAAAGCCTTCCTCAGTGATCAATGCAAAGAAATAGAGGAAAACAATAGAATGGGAAAGATTAGAGATCTTTTCAAGAAAATTAGAGATACCAAGGGAACACTTCATGGAAAGATAGGCTCAATAAAGGACAGAAATGGTATGGACCTAACAGAAGCAGAAGATATTAAGAAGAGGTGGCAAGAATACACAGAACTGTACAAAAAAGATCTTCACAACCCAGATAATCACGATGGTGTGATCACTCATCTAGAGCCAGACATCCTGGAATGTGAAGTCAAGTAGGCCTTAGAAAGCATCACAACGAACAAAGCTAGTGGAGGTGATGGAATTCCAGTTGAGCTATTTCAAACCCTGAAAGATGATGCTGTGAAAGTGCTGCACTCAATATGCCAGCAAATTTGGAAAACTCAGTAGTGG
>SJYV01055809.1:500805-528590 GCA_006410875.1 Neotragus pygmaeus
TCAATGCAAAGAAATAGAGGAAAACAATAGAATGGGAAAGATTAGAGATCTTTTCAAGAAAATTAGAGATACCAAGGGAACACTTCATGGAAAGATAGGCTCAATAAAGGACAGAAATGGTATGGACCTAACAGAAGCAGAAGATATTAAGAAGAGGTGGCAAGAATACACAGAACTGTACAAAAAAGATCTTCACAACCCAGATAATCACGATGGTGTGATCACTCACCTAGAGCCAGACATCCTGGATTGTGAAGTCAAGTGGGCCTTAGGAAGCATCACTATGAACAAAACTAGTGGAGATGATGGAATTCCAGTTGAGCTTATTTCAAATCCTAAAAGATGATGCTGTGAAATGCTGCACTGAATATGTCAGCAGATTTGGAAAACTCAGCAGTGGCCACAGGACTGGAAAAGGTCAGTTTTCATTCTAATCCCAAAGAAAGGCAATGCCAAAGAATGCTCACACTACCACACAATTGCACTTCGTATGTGCTGGAGAAGGCAATGGCACCCCACTCCAGTACTCTTGCCTAGAAATTCCCATGGGCGGAGGAGCCTGGAAGGCTGCAGTCCATGGGGTCGCTGAGGGTTGGACACGACTGAGCGACTTCACTTTCACTTTTCAATTTCAAGCAATGGAGAAGGAAATGGCAACCCACTCCATTCTTTGCTGGAAAATCTCAGGGACGGGGTAGCCTGATGGGCTGCCATCCATGGGGTTGCACAGTCGGACACGACTGAAGTGACTTAGCAGCAGCTTAGCAGCATGGTATGTGGACTGAACTATGTTCACAGATATTTAAAAATTATAACACTGGAAATTGAGAAAATTGAGATTATTAGAAATTGAGGCTATTTTCATGATATTAAGCTTTTTTATTTTCGCTTGCAGTGGTGGTATAACTGTTTTAAAAAGTTCTTTTAGTTTTATGAATGAAATTATATTATGTCTGAGATTTGCATCAAATTAATATGTAGATGAGATATTGGTGGGGTAGAGATACAACAAAGTTGTCCATGAGTTGATAATTGGTGAAGCTAGGTAATAAGTACATGTATGTTTATTGTACTGTTTTTTCTACCTTTGTATATATTTAAAATTTTCTGTAATAAAATGTTTTTAAAATTAAGGAGAACTTTGAACAAGATCGAGGATCAATTTACAAATATATTGTCATTTTCTGAGGCAAGACTTTTAGGCTGTGGTAATCCCTCTTTAAACACCTTAGCACGATGTCTATAGAGGTATTTCATCAGTGGATTAAAAAAATGTTAGTGATATATTGTTTTTGTTTGGTAATAATCACAAAAGATACTTTGAACAGGGCCAACAAGTCAGAACACCAGTGGTGGTGATGAAGAAGATGCTTTCCTGGAGGGTGGTTTTCCAAGGAGAGTTTGCTTTAGCCTTTAGTGATGTATTTATTTTAATATGCAAGAAGACCCATTGGTATATTTGCTTTACTCAGCCTTTAATAAGTAGCTGCAAATGACCAAAAAAAAAACAAACCCCATACTGGGCCTTCAACAAATATTTCCCAAATGAAAGATTTAAGTTGGCATCAGGAAGTTTTTCAAGAAAACAAGTTCTAAACCTGAAATTTGAGTGAATACTTAAGGGTGCCTTATGTCCCTCATGCTTTTCAGATTACCTTCGGTATTCACAGTAATTGATGTCCTTGATGAATAAAAAAATATTTATTTTCTTTGATTTCAGAAGGCAATCTATACATGCAAATACATGAATTAACGTTTTGGGAAGATCATTATTAAGCAATTATAAGAGTTTTGAACTCTTAAATGCTTAACTTGACTGTTTCTAATGATATAATTTCACTATTTTACCTACATTTTAGAAAATGTATAAATTGCACCTAAACAAGGTTTTCAAGTTTCAGTCCTTGGCATAAAAAGTTAACAGGCAGACAGGGTCACACAAGAGTAGAGACAGATATACTTTTCTACCACTTTGATGCAAATGTGGACTACATTTTTCTATTTCAGCCCTCCAAAGCCCACAATCAACCCAGATGCAGCAGCTAAAGTGCTTTGTAATTAGACTTCTATTCTTCCCTCAATTAGAATTCCCATATACTGAGGAATCTTGGTTGAGATTCCTAAATTCAACTTGAGTTTTCCAAATCTGCTGACACATTGAGTACAGCACTTTCACAGCATCATCTTTTAGATTCTTGGAAATAAATGTTGATTTATTTATCTGATTTAAAAAAATCAATGACAGTATGAATGACTGATACATATAATTCACATATTGATTGTGAAGTGGAAGAGGACAGAGTTTCAGCCAGCAGAAGGAATACGCAGTGTAATTTTGAGTAGAAAGCCCTCATGACCTTTCTCCTTTCAGAGTTCTTATTCTGAAGGTATATTATACCATTTTCTTTTAGCATGCAACCGACATACAAAATAAAGGGTACCTTTTATATGCCAGAGACCTTCAGAATAGCTGAATAATATAAATGTTCTATTTGACTTTATGTAATTAAAAAAATTTCTATATAAATTTGCAAATGAGAAAAGAAGGAATATTATCTTTATATTTCCTTTACAGAATATAGACGCTGTATACCTAAGGGCCAATGAAACACCTGTATGGAAAGGGTGGCTTAACATTGTGCATTTTATAGAGTGCAAATTTTACTGTTTGTTCATTTTCTAATCATAGGTAGGCTTTATTGGGTATAAAAATCCTTATTACTAGTTTGTTTGAAATTTAATTTTTTTTCTTTTAGAATGGCAGAGTTTAGTGACATTTGGAAGCTTTTCAAACAGTGTTCCATGCTGTACACTGAATCAAGTGAAGTTGTATTCCACCAGTGTTCAGAAAGAAGGACAGGGATCACAAACTCAGAAAATGGAAAAAGTACCTTCATTTGATGAAGCAGGTATGTATAAATCTTTTAAAATAGTTTTTTTCCCCTGTATATGGGAATAGTTTGCATGAGATTGTTCCTTGAATGTTTGATAGAACTTATAAGTAAAACCATCTGAACTAGTGTGTTTTTCATGAGGAGCTAACTTAAATTTCTTTTAATTTTTCTATTTCTTTTTAACTCAGTTTTGGTAAGTTCCTTTTTTTTCCCCAGGAATTTATCCACTTCATCTAAATGTTTAATTTATTGATATAAAGTTCATTATATTCTCTATATAACATTTTTTAAATAGCATATATACTTTTTTTCATTCCTAGTGGTGTTTGTTTACTTGACTAATTTTGCCTGAGCTTTGTCAATTTTATTATTTTTACTAAGTGATAATTTTTTGACTCTCAATCTTTATATTGTATTTTTGTTTCCTATTTCATTAATTTCTACTCTTATCTAATTATATTCTCCTTTCTGCTTCCTCTGTATTTATTCTGTTATTCATTAAAAAAATACATTTATTTGGCTGAGCTGGGTCTTAGTTGTGGTGTGCTAGCTTGCTGGTTGCAACATGTGTCTTTTAGTTGTTGCATGCAAACTCTTAGTTGTAGCATGTGGATCTAGTTCTTTGACCTGGGATCAAACCTGGGTCCCTGCGTTGGAGCTTGGAGTTTTAGCCACTGACCACCAGGGAAGTCCCCCGTTAATCATTTTTTAATGATTAGGTGTTTTAAAGTTAGGTGTTTTGCTCATTAATCTTTAATTTTTAAATTGTTTTAGATCCTCATTAGTTACCTAATATAGTATTATATGTAATACTATATAGTAATATATATATGTCAATTCCAGTCTCCCAGTTTTCCTGTCCTTTGACTTTAAGCTTTTTTGTCCTAGTTTGATAATCTTTGTCTTTTAATGGAAAGTTTAGTATGATTACTTCTGCCATTATATCATGTGCTTCCCTCTGTGTGTGTGTGTGTTTAATTACCTTTTTTTGCCTCCTAATAAAATCTTATTTTTCTTACTCCATTATCCCCTTTCCCTCATATACACAAACATATACACACTTGCTTGGGAGGTGTATGCTTTATGTATGTGCTAAGTCTAAGGGTAATTGGAAAGTTTACTTTCCTTCTGAAACATACAAAGGGTTTTGTATGTTCACTCTGGTCGCCCATTCTGAACTTACATGTTATTTGCTGGCTGGTAGCTTTTATCTGTTCTCCTCTCTTCCTTCTCTAAAATTTATACCATTATTTGTTTAAATTTTTAATCTAAAAATCTTTGTTAACCATCTTTTCTTATGTCTCTGCTTTTCTATCTGATGTGTTGATACATCCTATAGAAATTTCTTTAGGTGAGACTTTCATGGTAAAGGCATATTTAATACATACCTTATTCTATTGTCTTTCAGACACTGTTACTGCTGAGAAGTCAGATATCATGCCTTTGTTTTCATGTCTTTTCTGTTTGCTTTTAAAATTTAACTTTATTTTGAAAGTCTTTTTCTTTGGTGTAAAGTTTGGTTTTACTATGAAATGAGTAAGGTATTACCTTGCCTGAGATTTGTTGGGCTTCCTGGATCTGAGAATTGTCATTTTCCTCAATTCTGGAATTCTGCACTTCTCTGTCACTGTCCCTGGGCTTCCCCAGTGGCTCAGCGGTTAAGAACCTGCCTACAGTACAAGAGCCACAGGAGACCTGGGTTCCATTCCTATGTCAGGAAGGTCCCCTGGAGGAGGGCATGGCAGCCCACCCCAGTATTCTTGCCTGGAGAATACTATGGACAGATGAGCCTGGCGGGCTACGGTCCATAGGGTTGCAAACAGTCTGACACAAATGAACTGACTTAGCATGCATCCCTTGAAGTGTGTATTATTACCACTTCTCAATTCTCTGTTCTCCTTTGGAACTCTATTAAGAAATCTGAAATATTTACTGCATAATTTTCCATGTCTCTAAACCTCTCTGACATACTTTGTATTTCTTTATCTTTCTGGCCTGACTCCTGGATTATTTTCTTAGGTCTATGTAGTGTACGAATTCTCTTTTAGTAGTTGCCTCGAATCTGCTGGTTGGTACCATGTTGACTTTTTAATTTTAATGATTATATTTTTCATTTCTAGACATTGTGTATTTTTATTTTTCAGCTTGCTTGGTTGGTCTCTTGTGTGTTTTCAAACTTCTCTTTTATTAGACATTAAACATAGCTGTTTTATATTCTATGACTGAAAATTCTGCTATCTGAAATATTTTGGTTTTTACTGTATTACTTTTTTCCTCCATTTCCTGCTTTCATTCATGATGATCTGTTTTTAAACTGAGAATTGTTCATTTTCCATGTAGTTTAATATCTTTGAGCTATTTGATGTCTCTGATTGAGGATGTGTTCCTGCATAGTTTGCATTTGCCTCTCTTAGTTGCTGGGGATACAACTTGGGACCACATTAAATTAAATCATCAGCTTAGGACCACGTTAGCAGCATGAATTCAGACTGTAAACGTGTGTGAGCTGCCTTATCCCTAGGATTTTCAGTGGAGTTTTTTTATTCTCCACTACTTAACACAAAAGTCGGGGCAGGCTTTCTTCCTTGCTGACTCCTTTTCTGTGTTTTTTCTTGTTGTTGTGTAATCACTCAGTTGTGTCTGACTCTTTGCAACCCCATGGAATGTAGCTTGCCAGCCTCCTGTGTTCATGGGATTTTCCAGGCAAGAATACTGGAGTGGGTTGCCTTTTCCTTCTCCAGGGAATCTTCCCAATCCAGGGATCAAACCCTAGGCATCTCCTACATTGGCAGGCAGATTCTTTACCACTGAGCCATCAGAAAGCCCCATGTGTGTTTTTTAGGTCACAGTTATGCCTTGTTTACCTTTGTTTCTGGGTATCTCTTGTTACCAGAATTCTAGAGAATTTTGCTAGAGATGGAGACTCTAACAGGAGATACCCAGGAACAAAGCTAGACACTTGGCATAACTGTAGAAATAGAACCTCAAAGAGTGTAAGCTTCAACAGAAATCATCAGGGAAAAAACTGACTTTGGTGTGCTCTCTTATTCTATAGAGATCCTGCTTTCCCTTCATTTTTGCCCCCTTCAGATCATTTTGGTAGCTAAGCAATGCCTTTGAAAAGACATTCATGGTATGTAGTCCACTGTGCAGCATTAAAAAGAAGTCTTTATTTATTCATTAATTTATTGAAGAAGTATTTATTGAGCACTTTTTATATGGCAGCACATGAGAATGAGTTTATATTTTTTATTACTGAAACAGAAAATTAAGCAAAACAAGTATAGGAAGTACTCTGGTGGAAGAAGTACTGTGTGCTGGAGGGACACCTGGGTCGAGTGGCTGGGAAGGCTCCCATAGGGAAATGATATCTTAACTCGTGGCCGAATGGTGGGAAAAAGATAACACTGCACGCAACTCTTTGTGACCGGACTCGCGAGCAGAGCACCTCATGGTGGGGTTCATAGTATGGAAAGGGGTGAAACTCCAGAGGTAAACAGTAGTCAGATCAGGGTTTCATTCAGGAGTGTGGGCTGTTTTGGAGGCAGTGGGAATCCGTTGGAATATTTTGAGTACAGGAAGTATTTAATCATATTTGAGATTTTAGAAAGATGACTAGATGCAGACTGGAAAACAGATTGCAAAGGAAAGGACTGAAAACGGATGTGAATGAGGGTCTAGACTAGGTTGCTGCTGCTGCTGCTGCTGCTAAGTCGCTTCAGTCGTGTCCGACTCTGTGCGACCCGACAGACGGCAGCCCATTGGGCTCCGTCTTCCCTGGGATTCTCCAGGCAAGAACGCTGGAGTTGGTTGCCGTTTTCTTCTCCCTAGACTAGGTTAGTGGCAGTGATTTTCTTAAGGGAGTAGGTGAATGCAAGGAATTTAGGAGCTGAATAACTGACTTGATTGAATTTGGTGGACTAAAAGAGTCAGTAAATGACAATGCATGGTAATTGGATTTGACTGGCTTTTTTGTTGGTGAGTTCATTGACTTCTAAAAGTAGAAATACCAAAACTGGAATGTGTATTAATGAGAAGTTGAGGGTTTAGTCTTGGAGATCTGAATTGTAGGTGCCTCTGGGGCATTTTAACAGATGACTACTAGTAGGCAGTTGTTACACTACTTTTCTACTGTGAGACACCATCTCTTTGGCTGGATTGCTGCAGTAGCCTCTCTGGGCTCCTTGCTTCCACTCTCACTTTCTCATAATATTTCAATCAAACCATTTTCCTTTTGGCTCTTAGAAAATAAGAAAATACCAAGCTTGTTCTTGTTACAGGGTGTTTGTTCTAGTTGCTTTAACTTTCCAAGATGCACTTCTTCATCTGGCTGACCCCTTTTGGTAATTTAGATCTTACATGTTATGTCAACTCTGCAGTTAGTCCTAGATACTACACTAATTTTAATTCTCTGTGTGGACATCACTTGTTACTGACTGATATTTTCAGTATCTGTTTTATTTATTTTTTCCCTTATTTCCAAACCTCATCATAGCAGGAACTTCAGTGCTTAGCTGCTGCTGCTGCTAAGTTGCTTTAGTCGTGTCTGACTCTGTGCGACCCCATAGACGGCAGCCCACCAGGCTCCCCTGTCCCTGGGATTCTCCAGGCAAGAACACTGGAGTGGGTTGCCATTTCCTTCTCCAGTGCATGAAAGTGAAAAGTGAAAGTGAAGTCACTCAGTTGTGTCCGACTCTTAGTGACCCCATGGACTACAACCTACCAGGCTCCTCCAACCATGGGATTTTTCAGGCAAGAGTACTGGAGTGGGGTGCGGTTGCCTTCTACATCAGTGCTTAGAGTGGTTTGCATATAGTTCAGTTCAGTTCAGTTGCTCAGTCGTGTCCGACTCTTTGNGACTAGGTTGCTGCTGCTGCTGCTGCTGCTAAGTCGCTTCAGTCGTGTCCGACTCTGTGCGACCCGACAGACGGCAGCCCATTGGGCTCCGTCTTCCCTGGGATTCTCCAGGCAAGAACGCTGGAGTTGGTTGCCGTTTTCTTCTCCCTAGACTAGGTTAGTGGCAGTGATTTTCTTAAGGGAGTAGGTGAATGCAAGGAATTTAGGAGCTGAATAACTGACTTGATTGAATTTGGTGGACTAAAAGAGTCAGTAAATGACAATGCATGGTAATTGGATTTGACTGGCTTTTTTGTTGGTGAGTTCATTGACTTCTAAAAGTAGAAATACCAAAACTGGAATGTGTATTAATGAGAAGTTGAGGGTTTAGTCTTGGAGATCTGAATTGTAGGTGCCTCTGGGGCATTTTAACAGATGACTACTAGTAGGCAGTTGTTACACTACTTTTCTACTGTGAGACACCATCTCTTTGGCTGGATTGCTGCAGTAGCCTCTCTGGGCTCCTTGCTTCCACTCTCACTTTCTCATAATATTTCAATCAAACCATTTTCCTTTTGGCTCTTAGAAAATAAGAAAATACCAAGCTTGTTCTTGTTACAGGGTGTTTGTTCTAGTTGCTTTAACTTTCCAAGATGCACTTCTTCATCTGGCTGACCCCTTTTGGTAATTTAGATCTTACATGTTATGTCAACTCTGCAGTTAGTCCTAGATACTACACTAATTTTAATTCTCTGTGTGGACATCACTTGTTACTGACTGATATTTTCAGTATCTGTTTTATTTATTTTTTCCCTTATTTCCAAACCTCATCATAGCAGGAACTTCAGTGCTTAGCTGCTGCTGCTGCTAAGTTGCTTTAGTCGTGTCTGACTCTGTGCGACCCCATAGACGGCAGCCCACCAGGCTCCCCTGTCCCTGGGATTCTCCAGGCAAGAACACTGGAGTGGGTTGCCATTTCCTTCTCCAGTGCATGAAAGTGAAAAGTGAAAGTGAAGTCACTCAGTTGTGTCCGACTCTTAGTGACCCCATGGACTACAACCTACCAGGCTCCTCCAACCATGGGATTTTTCAGGCAAGAG
Organism: Neotragus pygmaeus; assembly: GCA_006410875.1. Taxonomy (NCBI): domain Eukaryota; kingdom Metazoa; phylum Chordata; class Mammalia; order Artiodactyla; family Bovidae; genus Neotragus; species Neotragus pygmaeus. The sequence continues at coordinate 509,636 of SJYV01055809.1, forward strand.
TACTGGAGTGGGGTGCGGTTGCCTTCTACATCAGTGCTTAGAGTGGTTTGCATATAGTTCAGTTCAGTTCAGTTGCTCAGTCGTGTCCGACTCTTTGTGACCCCATGAACTGCAGCATGCCAGGCCTCCCTATCCATAACCAGCTCCTGGAGTTCACCCACACCCATGTCCATTGAGTTGGTGATGCCATCCAACCATCTCATCCTCTATCGTCTCCTTCTCCTCCTGCCCTCAATCTTTCCCAGCATCAGGATCTTTTCAGTGAGTCAGCTCTCTGCATCAGGTGGCCAAAGTATTGGAGTTTCAGCTTCAGCATCAGTCCTTCCAATGAACAGCCAGGCCTGATCTCCTTTAGAATGGACTGGTTGAGTCTCCTTGCAGTCCAAGGGACTCTCAAGAGTCTTCTCCAACACCACAGTTCAAAAGCATCAATGCTTCTGCGCTCAGCTTTCTGTATAGTCCAACTCTCATATCCGTACATGACCCCTGGAAAAACCATAGCCTTGACTGGATGGACCTTTGTTGACCAAGTAATGTCTCTACTTTTAGTAGGGGTTTAATAAATTTCGTAAATGAGTAAATGCATAGAGTTCTAACCTGGGGATAAAGATTTAGGAGTGTTTAGCTGTACCCAGGTGGTAACTGAAGTCATGAGTGTGTTTGAGACAGTACAGGGGGAGAGTTTAGATTGGGGAGGTAAGAGCTAGTCTGAAATCCCCAGTGAGTAAGGAACAGGTGGAAGAGGAGAAGCTTGCAAAGAACAGTTGAGGAGGAACAGCCTAGAGAGGTAGGAGAAAAGCCAAGGAGAGGATGGTGTTAGGAGAAGAGTGTTTGAAGAAGAATAAACATTTCAAGACCATCTTTCCTTCAGTTGGATGTCTTTCACAGGAGAGATTTTACTGATTCCTTGAGAAACCTATGTTTATGTTTATCTAGGGAAAGAGTCGGAGAAGGCAATGGCACCCCACTCCAGTACTCTTGCCTGGAGAATCACATGGACGGAGGAGCCTGGCGGGCTGCATTCCTGGGGTTGCAAAGAGTTAGACACAACTGAGCGACTTCACTTTCACTCCCAGGGACAGGGGAGCTGGTTGGCTGCCGTTTATGGGATCGAACAGTCAGACACGACTGACGCGACTTAGCAGCAGCAGCAGCAGGGAAAGAGCAATTTAGCCACGATGGCAGTGGTCAGGCTCTCTCGCTCCACACCCTGTCACTCTTGCCCTACGTTTTGTAAATAATGATGATATAACAGCTGAAATCACTTATAGCATTGTGCATGCACGTGACAAGGTAACTACTTGGCCACAGGCTACCATGCTTTTGTTTTGTATGCATGTATATATAAGCTCCAGCTGAAAAAGCCCTGCGGCTACGTTATGTTTGTTTTGTGGTGATGAGGCTGTGTTACGGCTGTGTCTGCTGATTCTACCACAAGAGAAGAGAATACAGCATGTCTGCTGCTGCTACGGCTGCTGTGCCAGCCTGGAGAGAATAAACATGTCTGCAGTTTCTATGGCTCTTCTAGTTTTCTTTCAGCCTCTTAGCTCGCACCTTACCTGCCCTGGGTTTAGTGAACAGTGTGCACAGTGAGATACTGCAAGACAGTTTATCATGACTGTTTTTCATCCTTTTCCCCAAGCCGCATCCTCTCATTGGGCTTATTATCCACTTTTAGTGAGTTTCTTCCTTTTCCTTGTAATGGAGAATTCCTGGGGTAAATATTGAGAGTCTGATATTAGAGAATGAAGGAATGGAGGGAATCATGAGTCCCTAAGTTCCAGAAATAAGCACATTTATTTAGAACATTGAGATGGGAGAAGAAACAGGCCGTAGAATAATGTAATTAAAGGTAAAACGTTATAATGCTATTGTGAGGTGAACATTGACTCAGGCAAAGATATTTAATGTTGGTACCACTTTACAGAGTGCTTGAAATTGAAATCTGTGACTTAGTTTCTTTTTTCTCTGCTGACTTGTGAAATTTAAATATTAGTTTATTCTATTATATTAGGACTACATTGTTTACTGATGGTTTTATTTTGGGCTCAATTTTTAAGAATTTTCTTAGGCCAGATTAGACTTTGTTAGGCATCAGATTGGAGAAGGAAATGGCAAGCCACTCCAGTATTCTTAGCTGGAGAATACCATGGACAGAGAAGCCTGGCAGGCTACAGTCCATGGGGTTGCAAGAGTCGGACACAACTTTGTGACTAAACCACCAGCCATCAGATATACAGCAAGTAATTGCTTGATTGAAAGATAATTTGTATATTTAAGAGTTTGAGATTGACTTTTGAATAATTCAAATCACATGATAAAGTCAGAAACAGCTCATTAAGAGGCAGAGACTTGCTAAGGAGTTGTTTTTAAGGAGCATTCAGATGTTTTAAATTTTAGTAAAATCAGTTTTAATTTTGCTAATGACAGCAGATGTGTGGCAAACAGCCAGGGCTTGAGCTTAAAACAAAATGTCTGGAGATATTCATGGATAGCATGTCTGGTTGCTTATTGAAATTATCAAGATTCTACTCCAGCGATCCAGTGTAAATTTATTAAGATGGTGATATGTAAAAAAGTATTCCTATATGTGTTTGAGCTTTTTACTAGTATTTCTTGTTTGTGAGTCTTAACACTATATATTTAGTAATATCTAGACAGTTTGTGGTAAGAAGAATACCAAAAATATCAGTATTAGAGCACCTCATTTTATGTGATTTGTTTGAATGACTTTGATCATTGTAGAAAGAATGGCTGTCTGTGAAATTTTAGATAGTACATTTCAGTTGTTCACACACTAGATGAGTGTTCAAAGCTAAATATTCTACCACCTCATCCCTTCACTTTTGTCTGCCCAAGGCTCTATTCCCCAAGACAAAATTTTAAGTAATTAATACATAGATTCTGTAGATAAAGACGCTTTAGAATTTGTTTGCTGTATAGCCAGACAGAAATAAAAATATCAGTCATTTAACTGATCAATGTCAAATGTTGGAAGCCATAGTTATTAATTAAATAGAAGTGTTTTTAGGCCTCTTTTTTGTTTGTTTTTAACCAGTGTGTCATCATAACTTAGAATCTGATGAATAGTGAAAATAAAGCCTTTTTGGATTTTCTGTACATGTTTTAGTTAGGAAAACATAATATACCATGTTAAGTCATTTCCCCAGTGGCTTTCCCTGAAAAATAATTGAGAAATATACTAAATATTACAGGTAAGTTTTTTTGCTTATATTTTGAAGAGAGTTTTATTTTTGTTAAGTGCCTATTCTGTTGATATTTAATTTATACATAAGAACATTCAGTTCAGTTCAGTCGCTCAGTTATGTCGGACTCTGCGACCCCATGAATCGCCGCACACCAGGCCTTCCTGTCCATCACCATCTCTTGGAGTTCACTCAAACTCACGTCCATTGAGTCGGTGATGCCATCCAGCCATCTCATCCTCTATCGTCCCCTTCACCTCCTGNTATAAATTTAAATGTTTTCCCCTCTTTTGTATGTTTGTCTAGGAAAGCAATATAATTAATTGGAAGATTTCTTGGCAACTTAGACATCAGATGATCTAGGCTCTCCCTCCACCACCCCCACCATTGTACATCTTCTAGAGTATAAAGTGAAAGTCCCTTAGTCGTGTCTGACTCTTTGTGATCCCATGGACTATGCAGTCCATGGAATTCTCCAGGCCAGAATACTGGAGTAGGTAGCATATGGTATAATATCAATAAATAAGGATTCCTATAATCAGTTTTATAACTTCTGTAAATATTGAAACAACAACCAATTATAATAATGATATAAAACTATATTTTGTTTCCCATACAAAAACTTTGTGAGTAAAGTAGGTTAGGTATAGCTATCTCCATATTATAGACCAGGAAATATAATAAAGATGTTAGAATTACCTGGTTCATTTAGTGAGTCAGTGACAGAGTGGGAACCAGAATACATATCTTTTGCTACATGATCTAGACCTTTACTTTTTTATTTTTTGGCTGCAGCACACGGCTTACAACATTTTAGTTCCCTGGCTAGGGATTGATCCTAGGCCACAGCAAGAAAACCAGGATCCTAACCACTAGGCCACTAGGGAATTCCTCAGATTTTTGTTTATAGGTCTTTTATTGCTGTTACAAAATTTCCTTAGGAAGACCAATGATCAAATTTAGAATGACTGTGTAGCAGAGTGACTTGATGCATGTATCAACCTTTCAGAATTTAAGAGAAAGGAAAATAATTAAATAGCATGAAATTGACATATATTCTTTATAAATTGATACCTATGAATCATATTACCACTTAGTATTAGTCTGGACATGAGTTTGAGCAAACTCAGAGAGATAGTGAAGGACAGGGAAGCCTGGCATGCTGCAGTTCATGGGCTTGCAGAAAATCGGATATGACTTAGCGACTGAACAATGACAGTTAATCTGGATATAAACAAATGACTGTAAATATTAACTTTACGTTCTCAAATAGAGGAGTAATACTCTAATCTGTGTTCTTTCTACTTTTTTTTTTCTTCATACATCAGATATTGCAGTGGTGTATACATAGCAGATAAAGGACAAGCACTGTTTAAGGATTTGACTCACTACATATTATATTATGGTATCTATATTGAGTCAAGAATAATTCTTAGTTTTTCAACTCTTTCTAAACCACTTTTATGTACAAAATGCCATCTTTAAACTGATTTTTACAGGCTATCCAGCTTTAGCTCTTAAAATGAGGCTTAGTTAGTAGTTTTTATCTGCCCTTAATAATCCTGAACTATATTAACCTTCTCTGAATAAATCCAACATATTTCTTTCTTCAGTGATCTGGAACAGCTTCGAAAAATCAGACGACGAAGTCCTCATGAAGATACTGAGTCCTTTACTGTATACTTGAGATCAGATGTGGAGGCAAAGTAAGAACATAGTTCTTTTAGGATAAAATACAAGCTGAATTTTGGATTAATAAAAACTTATTTTAGACAGACTCAGAATTTTTAAAATGACATGTTTTAAAAGCAGAATATATACATATTTTTTTAAGTATTTACTTTTATTTATTTATTTGGCTGCACCAAGTCTTAATTGTGACACGTGGGATCTTTGATCTTCTTTGTGGCATTCGGGATCTTTTAGTTGTAGCATGGAGAATCTTCAGTTGCAACATGCAAACTCTTTAGTTGTGGCATATGAGCTCTTTGTTGCAGCATGAGGGATCTAGTTCCCCAACCAGGGATCAAACCCAGGCCCCTGCATTGGGAGCACACAGACTCTTAACCACTGGACCACCAGGAAAATCCAAAAGCAGAATATGTTTGCAGATTTGTTTGAGAGTTACTAGTATGTATTAATTAGCAAAAAAATCAGATTTTATTTTTAGAAAATTTGCTGTTGAATTTATTCTTACTGTGTAGATTTAATTTAATTTAATTTCTTAAGTGCTTTATATTTTTCCTAAAGGACCTATGGTTTTCATATAATTTTAGTTATCTAGATTTAAATATGATTTTCATGAAGTCATTAAAATTGTATTACTGAATGGTGGCCATGTGTATGCACATAGATCTTTGGAAGTTTGGGGAAGCCCTGAAGCTCTTGCCAGAGAGAAAAAACTTCGTAAGGAAGCAGAAATAGAATATAGAGAAAGTAAGTATATTCAGTTTAAAGCTGAGTTAACTGAAAAGCAACTTGTAAATGAGACCTGTGTCTATAATAACTGTGTCCTCCCTAGTGGTTTTCTACCTCTTGTATTTGGCTTTTTTGGTTCTAGCAAATGGCCAGTTTTCGTTTTGGGGTTTAATTATTTTATAAAAACAATATCTGTTTGTTTTCCTTTCTATAGCTTTTAAAGATCATGAGAGCAAGCAAAGCTAATTTGTCATTTCTATAAGACATATGAATGTTAAAACTCAGGATCTGATTTGAGGATTGTACCTGTTCTAAACGTGAATCCTAGTTTCTAAGGAGGTTGACCTCTCAGAAGAAGCAAACAGCTGTTTAGTATCTTTATATTCACAGATAAGCTAAAGAGACCTGCATTTAAATCTACAGGAATGAAATATTTACTTTCTTTTTTTAAATTTACTTTTTACTGAGGTAACATTGGTTTACATAACATTATATGTTCTATTTCTGTTTACCCTACAACTTAATCACCACCAAAAATTTAGTTTCCATCTGATACCACACAGTTGATCCATTTTACCCATTTTTCCCTCAACCCTGCCCCTTCCCCTCTAATAACCACTACCCTGCCTCAGATTGGTAATTGGCATTTATAGTAGGAGCCCCTTTTCCGCTTAATAGGAAATAAAATTTAGAGACCTGTGGGCATTCAGTCAGTTCAGTTCAGTCGCTCAGTCGTGTCCGACTCTGTGACCCATGAATCGCATCATGCCAGGCCTCCCTGTCCATCACCATCTCCTGGAGTTCACTCAAACTCAGGTCCATTGAGTCGGTGATTCCATCCAGTCATCTCATCCTCTTTTGTCCCTTTTTCCTCCTGCCCCCAATCCCTCCCAGCATCAGAGTCTTTTCCAGTGAGTCAACTGAGTGAGTCACCTCATGAGGTGGCCGAAGTACTGGAGTTTCAGCTTTAGCATCATTCCTTCCAAAGAACACCCAGGCCTTGATTTCCTTTAGAATGGACTGGGGGCATTAAGGGTACTCAATTTTTTTTTAATAATTGATATATTTTTAAGGTATTTTCAGTGGACAGAGTTAAGAAATACTTTTTGTTTCTTAAGAGAAAATATGTAGGTTATTTTGATAAACTTACTCTCCCCTTTTCCTTTTGTATCTCTTACTCCGAAAATCTTATTAATTCATTAACATCATTACATTTTTTATTTCTTCTTATACATATGTACACACACATAGACAGAATACAGTGTTGTTTCAGAGTATCAGTATTCTTGCTAGTAAGGTGATTTAAGATTTCTTTTTTTTTTGTCTTTACTGTATATCTCACTGGGGATATACAGTCAAATGCCTATGTTTTAAAGTCACTTGTAATTTCTCACTGTATGGATAAACCATCTACTAGATATAAAAATAGGTTCGTTTGTTTCGTTTTGCTTCTGATTTTAAGAAATTTGATTTATTTTTATTTTATAATTTTGTAAAACATTTATATGGTTCCAAAGTCACCTCAAATACTTTAAAGACAAAATACTTTAGAGAAGTTTAGCTTCCATCTCTGTCTTTTCCACCCTTTTCCCTCCCTCTAGCATAGGTAATTGTTTAAAAAATTAAGTTTGAGTGTTATTTTTAATAAAATAGCATACGTACTGGTAATTTAGATAGACCCTCCTTTTCATAAATAAGGCATAGTCTATGTACTTTCTGTGCTTGTTTTTTTTAACTTGATTATATGTCCCAGAGAACGTTCCATAGCAGGAAATAGAGAGGTTTCTTCATTTCTTTTATAATACTCCATTTTGGGGGGTACACCATAGTTTATTCAGTCGTTGTCACCTAGGTCGTTTCCAGTCTTTTACTGTTAAAATAATGATGCTGTGAATAGCCTTGTACATATATTAGAGGACGAACTTAAAGTACAGACTTTGAGAATGCGCACTAATAAAATATTTTTTCCTTATTTTTAAACTTTGAGCTAAAGATGGAGAATTGGTTCTTATATCAAGCTTAAATAACTCATCTTGCTGCACTGAAACTATACTTGTTAACAGTTCTCCTGTCCCTCTAGCCCCTGGTAGCTACTCTTTTTTTCTGTTTCTATGAATCTGACTCCTATAGATACCACATATAAATGGAGTCATACAAGTGTTTGTCTTTTTGACTAAGTTACCTCACTTAGCATAATGTCCTCAAGATCCATCCGTGTGACAGGATTTCCATTCTATGTATATACCACATTGTTCAGCATTTATTTGTCCATGGACATTTTGGTTGCTTTCACTTCTTGCCCATTGTGAATGGTGCTGCAATAAATTACGGTGTGAAAATAACCTCTTTGAGACACTGCTTTCATTTTTTTATATATATACCCAGAAGTGGTATTACTAAATCATATGGTAGTTTTTAATTTTTTGAGGAACCTCTACATTATTTTCCAGAGCAGTTGCAATATTTTATGATCCTACCAATATAGTCAAGATCTCCAATTTCTCTGCCTTCCTTGCCTACACTTGTTATTTCCTCTTTCTCTTTGTTTTTGTTTTGTGGTAGTAGCTATTCTAATGGCTGTGAAGTGATACCTCATTGTGGGTTTGATTTGCATTTCTCTGATGATTAGGGATCTGAGCATCTTTTCATATACTTGTTGGCCAGCTGTATATCATCTTCGGAGAAAAGTCTATCCACGTCCTTAACCCATTTTTTATCAAGTTGCAAATACAGATTGCTTACCATCACCTGATATTTTTGTTTGTATCTGGGAGAAGACTGTTTAACATAGTCTTAGAATAATTGTGTTAATCTAAAATGTGAAAGGATAAGAATATGTATAAGCTAATTCTTTTTTTATAGGGCTATTTAGAAACCAAAAAATACTGAGGGAATATAGAGACTTTCTGGGAAATACCAAGGTAAGAATATTTTTCTTTTAATATTATGTTGAGTATGTGTTTCACAGAAAATCCTGGTATCTGTCCATGATGAAAATCTAGCATGTCTGTGATCCTATTCCAAGGTAGATCTAATCTGCTAAAAAAATACCTTATCTTTCCATCACCAAATTTAAAACCTTATCTACAAGTATGCCAGAATACTCTTCTTTTCCTTCCTGCCAGAAGGAAATTAATATTGGGACCAGTATAGAAAGCTTACCTTTACTGTCCACTTCTGATTTTCTCCTAAGTCCTTCATTAGACTTGCATTCCCACCACTCCACTGAAAGAGCTGTTGTCAAAGCCACCGCCACTTCCACGATGCCAAGTAGTCATGTTCAGAGTCAGCCTTGTATTTAAATTGAGCTGGAGGTGTCTCCTGTCAAGAAGTGAGCACCATACCTGGAGAAAGAGCTAGCTTTGCAAATTGTCTCTTTTCTTCTGACTTAAATTTGAGTTGTGCTTCCTTCTTGGAAAATTTAGAAATTAGCAATGATGACAACTCGAGTCATACCTTATTTGATATGCTTTTCTTTCCCATTCATCATATTCAAAGCCTCTTAACTTCCATTTCCCTTTTGAGCCCTGCATTTTGGCACCCCAGTGCTGCACTGAAGACCTGGATTCTCTTTAGTGGTAGGGCCTTTGTCTGTTGTGTGAGTCACTTCTATGCCTTGACAGCCTCTGCCCCTGCCTCTTGCTATGGAGTAATTTAGGCTGGTCCTGGGAAGACTTACTGCTAGCTTTATATCTTTTTTGCATGGAGGATCATCAGCACCAGATTTTTGAATAGCAGCTGTTTGACTTCTGAAATCTGTGTCACTTAGAGCCCTTTTGAAGATTAATATTTATCAGCCTTGAAATGTTAACAGATTTTGAATAAAATTTATATTATACTTTAAAAAATACAGTAATAGAATAAGACTTTAGTATTGAATTTCCTACTGTTTCGATATTCCTCTTAGGAATACTCACTCTCTCACTAAAGATGGTTTCCTTCTCTAAAACATAACAGGAATAAAAATACCTTCTTTACTTCTTTTTTTTTGGTCTTTTTGTTATTTATTTTTTATTGGAGTATGATTGTTTCTCAATGTGTCAGCTTCTGCTGTACAGCAGAGTGAATCAGCCATATGTATAAACATATCCCCTCCCTCTTGAACCTCCTTCTCACCCACCTACTTTGGGTCCTTTTTTCTCTCTGATCCAGATACTTCCTTCTCTATTATATTCTTCTTCATTTTATGGGAACTCCGATAGTGAAATACATGAACTCACTATATTTTAGATTTGGCACAAGCACTCTCTCAATGCTCAGTGTTCTAATTGATATCTTATTTCTTATCCCTTTAATATTTCTACTTTTTTATGCCTTTCCCTCTAATCCTAATTCTCTGAACTTCTTGGGATAGTCTTTCAGCATACTGGAGTGGGTGGCCACTTGCTACTCCAGGGGATCTTCCCGACCTAGGGATCGAACCCGAGTTTCTTATATCTCCTGCATTGGCAAGTGAATTCATTACTACTTGTGCCGCCTGGGATTGACATGATAGTGTCACTTTGAAATTACCTGTAGCTCCTTGAGTATTTTTTGCTGATTTTCCACCTAGTCCTCTGAAATCTATCCATCTGCTATGGATCTGTTGCTTTTTTGAGATTTTGCTTCCCTTGCTGTTGCTGCTGCTACTGCTAAGTCACTTCAGTCGTGTCCGACTCTGTGTGACCCCATAGATGGCAGCCCACAAGGCTCCTCCGTCCTTGGGATTCTCCAGGCAAGAACACTGGAGTGGGCTGCCATTTCCTTCTCCAATGCATGAAAGTGAAAAGTGAAAGTGAAGTCGCTCAGGTGTGTTTGACTCTTCGATATCCCATGGACTGTGTAGCCCACCAGGCTCCTCCATCCATGGGATTTTCCAGGCAAGAGTACTGGAGTGGGTTGCCATTTCCTTCTCCAGGACCTTGTTGCTATTTCTCACCTAATTATTACCAACATTTTCACCTTTTCTACAACTTTCTCTCTCTCTCTCTCTCTTTTTTTGGCTGTGCTGTGAGGCTTACATAACCTTACTCTCCAAGACTCCAGCAGTGGAAGAGCCCAGTCCTAACCACTGAACTGCCAGGGAATTCTCTCTGCAACCTTCTTTCAGAGCAATTTGAGCTCAGTGAATCTCTTTTTCGTTATTATAACATTCTGTTATGGTTTAAAAATCTCATTTTCCTTCCCCATCCGTCCCCAACTTACTCCATAAGTTTTCAAAACCTTCTTCTAAAGAGATTTTTTTCACCATCTACCTTAAGTAGCATGTTTTCATTTTCTACTATTCTTATAACAATTTCATTTTTTTTTTCCTGTACTAAGCAAAGGATTTGGTATATTTTCATTGTACTAAAATGCACATACACTGGTTTTTGTTTATCAGTAAATGGCATAACTCAGAAATTTGGAACCATGGTCAGACTTTATAAATGAATCACTTTAAAGCTTGCAGCTCCCTCTTTTGCTCTGTTGTCCACAGGAACTTAGTAGGTGCTTTTTAAATCCTAACCTGCAGACCTGACTGCAAAGCATTATCAGAGTGCAAAATAAAAAGAAAAGCATTTTGCTCCCCTAATTCCACATCAGCCTTGTTTTTATTCTTTCTTATACAAAACTTATTTCTGTCAGAATCTTTGAATGTGCTGTATAGTCTGCCTAAAACATTCTTACAGATTTTTCATGATTGCTTCCTTCTCATCACTGAACTCCTTTCCTTTAGTATTCTAATCAAAATAGCCCTCCCTGTCATACCTCCAACACTTCTATCAGTCTCTGTCTTAGTTTCTTTATTTATCACTCTTAGACATGACAGATTTGTTCTCCCTCTTCTTGTGCTAGACAGTGAGATCTATGAAGGCAGGGACTCTGTTTTGTTTACTCTTGTGCTCCAGCATCTAGAACTGTGCCAGGTATGTAGTACTTGCACAATAAATATTTCTTGAATAAATTACATAAGACAGAATATATGACTTGCTTTAATAGAAAAGTAAAGTACAACGGTAAATGTGGTGCAGTGTGAGTATTCTCTGGGGGATCAAGGAAGGCTTTACATAGAAGGGTAACCCTTGGCCAGATATGGAAGAAGATGAGTAAAGCTTAGAGAGGTTACAGTGACATATGATAGCATTCCCAGGAGAGGAAGAGCAGGCAAAGAAACACAGAAAGTATCAATTCAAAGAGTAGCCAAATAATATTTAACTGAAGAAAAATATTCTCCTTGAATACGTTCTGTACTTGTTTGATTTCCTTTTGCTTTGCTCAGTTTTGGAATTAAACATAGTGTTATCATTTGAGGGCTTCAGCCTTTAGAGAATAGTCAGGAGTTAAATGAGGGCAACAGACTTACTGGCTTTGGCTGTTCTTGTTTTAGAAGTTAAGTTGCTCAAGAAATGGAAAATTTTCGATTATTTCAATTCAGTATATTTTTATCACTTTATTTTTGTTTTTTAATGTAACCAACTCAGAATTTTTCTGGGAGTAGACAGGAAATGAATTACAAGGAAATAAACAACATTCTGGAAAAGGATCTACATGCACTTTCCATTTTCCCACAATTTAAATAGGAAAGTCTAGAGAAAAAGAAGTAAATCTAGTTGTGAAGAGGCATTGATAGAGGAGATATTTTCTGGTGTGTCAGAGTCACATATAATCATCATAGTGCCTTTTGGAAAAATGTTCGAGATTTTTTTGTTTTTGTTTTGTTTTTATAGCCACGCTCTAGAACAGCATCAATTTTTTTAAAGGGGCCAGGGAAAGTGGTGATGGTTGCCATTTGCATGTAAGTACTGAAAAATAAACCTTTAAAAATAGAATTATATTGTTTTTAATGTATATATATATATATGAGTGTATAAATTTATTACTTGGTATCTAAATAAAAATAAAGGTGCTATCTGAAAAATTTTCTTCTATTTTCATTGGTGTTTATAGAAATCTTTTTTAAAAAGTTGAATTGGCCAAAGTTACATTTAGAGTAAACCAACCTGTATTATGACTACTGAAGAGTATCTGCCCTCTATTTTTCTGCCGTTTAACCCGGTAGAACAGAACTGATGCTTTTGCCTCTTTCTTTTCTCCTCTGTCTTCTTGATCTCTATTATTTTGCCTACCTTTTAATCTATTGTACTGAGTAATCTATTTTAGGATGTTTATTTAAGAGCATTAATTCATAGTTCATTAGTTTGTGCTTTTATTTCTCAAATACATATACTACATGTGTCAGGAATTTTGATGTGGTCTGGAAACATAAAGGTAAAATATGAAATTCTTATCTTCAAGGACTGGAGGGGCACTAGACTAAGAGTCATTTATAATAATACAACACAGATAGGGATGGAGAGACATGGTTAGGTTCAGAAAGCGTTTAGGAGGACTGAGTAGTGATGGTGCCCAGGTTTCTGACTTGGACAATTGTATGGATATTGTACTATCGCTGAGGAAAAAGGAACACTGGAAGGAAGAGTCAGGGTGGGAGCAAAGAAAATAATGGGTTCCTTTTTGAGTCTGAGGTATTTATAGAGCACCCAAGTAGAGCTGGTCAACAGAAATAACTGTTTTTGTCAGTAAAGTGGGATTAGCAGCTAAAGCTTTTTATATTGGAGGAATGTGATGCAGAGTATGTAAACTGCTTAGCATAGTTTCTGTTATATAATATGGTTGTTATATATTATATAATATACTTACTGTTTATATTATATATACTGTTATATAATATACTTGATGGTTATTATTGTTTGTATATATTGGTTTGAAGCTCAGGATGGAGACCTGAGTTAGAGATAAAGACTAGAGAGTTATTAGTATATAGGTAATAATTAAAGCCATAGGAATAGTTAAGATCACCTGGAGAATGTATATGTGTATACATTATAATATATGAGGAAGGAAAAGCACTCCCAAATAAGCCTTGAAGAATGCTCACATTTAAGAAATTGGTAGAAGACCAAAAAAAAAAAAAAAAAAGCCTGTAGAAGAGACTGAGGAAGAGTAAAGAGAAAGGTGGGAAGAAAACCAGGGGTCCGGTAGAAATCAAGGAAGACGGTGTTTTAAGAAGATAGTAGCAAATGCCTCTATAAGATTAAAGAAACTATTTTAAATGTTTTCAGGAATATAATAGCAAGAAACAGTATATTGTTAAGAACAATCTTATGAGGTGTTGGTGGTAGAGCCATTGTTTAGGGATTAGAGACTGAATACAGAATGAGGAAAACTGAGATAGCAAGAGCAGATACAGTTCTTTCAAGAAATTACCTGAAGAGGAGAGGAGAAAAGGGTAGCTGGAAGGGGATGTATAGATCCTCATTTATTTTTACTTAAAATTTATTTATTTATTTATTTGGCTATACTGGATCTTAGTTGCAGCAGTAGGACCTTTTAGTCACAGCATGCAATTCTTAGTTGCTGCATATAGGATTCTCTGACCAGGGGTCAAACCCAGGTCTCCTGCATTGGGAATGCAGAGTCTCAGCCACTGGACCACCAGGGAAGCCCCCTAGCCCCGTTTCCTCATTTATAAAATGAGGATGTTGTTACTTACTAATATTTGTATAATAGTTATAGTAAGACATAATAAGTGACTAAGTATAGTGTCTGAGGTAAATTATACTAGTTATTACTGTCAGAATCTGAGCACAACTATCTTCCTCAGGAGATAATCATGTTTATTTTAGCATGTATGATCTTCTAGTATGACCGAGACTACTTGGTCTTGCTTTGTTTTCACCTCTAGCATCTGCCTAATTAAACAACCTGATCTTCACCAATGTCGTGTCTTTGACAGTGACCTGCTGAACAATATCATGTGCTGATCTTTCATCTATCTAAGACACAATTTCCTTTCTAATTCCATTTTGTCCAAATGTAGAATACCCTCTTTTCTCATCAGTTCTTAAGTAATTTGTTTGCACATATCATGCCTCTTTCATTTAAATATTTAGTGAAACCATGATCTATATTCTTCAAATTTGTACACTCTTGCCTAAAGCATAGTAAACTAGAAATCTGTTTTAATTTACTTTGAACAAAATGTTATGGGTGTGTGTATGTATAAATAAGCTTTTGGTGGGAATTTTTATCTAAATCTGTGCTAAATTATCTTTTCTTTCTCTCCTAGCAATGGATTGAACTGCTTCTTCAAATTTCTTGCTTGGATTTATACGGGTTCAGCAAGCATGTTTTCAGAAGCGATACACTCTTTATCTGATACTTGTAACCAGGTGAGGGGTAAAAGCTTTCTTACTAATTTAAAGTAATATTTTTTGAGATTTTAGTCTAAAAGTTAACATTTTAAAAACTGAATGATTCCTACAGTTGGGTTGTAAAAGAAAATGGAAGGTGTTTTACTTTTGAACGATGATATGCCAAGAATTATGATCATAGTATTTGAAAACTGATTGTTATGCTTTAAAAGCTTTTAACAATGAAGTATAAGATTATCAGATACTAGGTATTTGGGCAGAGGCTTTTGCAAAAGTGATATTCTTACATTAAATAGAAATTTGATTTAAGAATATGAGTTCTTATAACTCTAAGAGCCAGTGGATTTGTTTGAATAAACATATAAAATAGTCACGTGTGATTGATGAATTAAAATGATTTTCACAATAAACTAGTATTTTTTTCCTTGAATTTACAAATGAAAAATAATTTTTATAAAATTAAAATACCTTCTCGCTGCTGCTGCTGCTGCTAAGTCACTTCAGTCGTGTCTGACTCTGTGCGACCTCATAGACGGCAGCCCACTAGGCTCCCCCCTCCCTGGGATTCTCAGGCAAGAACACTGGAGTGGATTGCCATTTCCTTCTCCAGTGATGAAAGTGAAGTTGATCAGTCGTGTCCGACTCTTAGCGACCCCATGGACTGCAGCCTACCAGGCTCCTCTGTCTAGACTCCCGTTAATTCAAATTTGAATACTACAAATCTAAGCCTTTTTTTTTAAGAATACAACATTTCTACTTGTATATCATTTCACATTTTATAAAACATGGCCTGTTAAAGAAAACCCTTTTAGTTTTTATTTGTTTATCCTCCTATTATATAAGAATGATTTGGGAGAACTTATAACAAAAAACACAGGTACATACAGGAAGAATATTTAAGACAAAGTTAAGAAAAATAATAAAATGGTAAGGAGCAGGGAGACTAATTTTAATAAAAATTAAATCTGAGAACTCATGTAACTCACTGTCAGATAGATTAAAACCTTTTGTAAAAGTAAAGGAAAAAGTAGGGACTTCCCTGGTGGTCCAGTTGCTGAGACTCCACGTTCCCAGTGCATGGGCCTCAGGTTCAATCCCTGGTCAGGAAACTAGATCCCACGTGCCACGACTTAGAGTTATCATACCACAGCTAAAGATCCTATATGCTACAAAGAAGATCAAAGATCCCATGAGTGGCACCTAAGACCTGGTGCAGCCAAATAAATAAATATTTAAACATATTTTTTTAAAGATAAGGGAAAAGTATACACTTGCTATTAGTACTAACAATCATTTTCTTAAATTTTTGTACTCAGTAATTACTTAATAGCTACTATTTATATATTATTTTGCCTGTTGAGTGGGGGAGAGGTGGGTGAGAGAGAAATCTGTAACACACAGTACCTATTTTAAGTTTATGTGAATATGAGAAAATTAAAATGTAAAAATAGTGCATATTATTAATTTTAGTTGTTACTTAAAACATTGAAGACAATTTTTAAGTGTCCATACTCTGAAATACAGTTTAGGGTTTAAAAGCAGGTGATAGGGGACTTGCATTGCAGTCCAGTGGTTAAAATTCCATGCTTTCACTGCAGGGGGCCTGGATTTGATCCCTGGTTGGGGAACCAAGATCTCGAATGCCACGTGGCACAGCCAATAGATAAATAAAAGCATATGGTAGGCAGCTATGTATTGATCTGGAATAATAACCATATGACTGAAAAATCAAGTTGCAAAACATATGTACATAACTTAATGTTTCCAGCCATAATGGACACATGGCGACTAGACTCAGTCTTTTGCTATAAACAGCTAAAAACATATACAAAGTATGTTTAACGGTATTTTCAAACATTAGACATTAACATTGCAAGACTGTGATCTCTGAGGAAGTGGAACAGGTGAACTAAATTATGATCACTCTGATTTTTTGCTTGGAGACACTTCTGGGATAGTGGAAAGGAGGGTGGGTTACCCATCATTGAGTTGAGAAGGTAGAAATTAGGGTACAGTTCAGTCTGAGGTGGCTAGAAATTACAAGGCAGGTTACACAGAGGAGGAAGCTATGCAGACAAAAAGCTACAGAAGTCTACCTAGGGTTTTCCTTGAGTTGAATCTTTGCAGAGGTTTTGTTACACATGTGTCGGGTAAAGCACCATGAGACTAGGCAAAGAACCAGCAGGGAACATTAACTTGAGTAATCCCTAGAGTTGACAAAGGGTTTGGATTAAGTCCTGCCATTCTAAGTTTGAAAGTCCTGACTGATTACCCAGGCCAACAGAAGGCTTAGACTTTGGTAGCAGTGCTAAATTATCTTAGTTGTAAAGTTTTAGAACCTTTCTGACAAAACTCTAGAGGATCATGCTGATTTGCAAGTAACTTAATTACCTGCCAGAACAAATCCCTACACTTATTAAAAAGAAGACAATGAATTCCAGACATGCAGTATATAGTTCATGGTGTTCAGCACCTAATTTTAAAAATTTGTATTAGACAACCAGGAAGCAGAAAATTTGACATTCAACCAGGAGAAAAATTAGTCAATAGAAACAGGCTCAATTGACATATGATAGAATTAGCAGACAAGGATAAATGGCTATTAAAGGTACGTATCAAAAGAAAATATGAATATAATGAGAAGAGAAATGGAAGATAGAAGAACCAAATGGAAATTTTAGAGCTGAAAAATATATCTTATATGAAAAATCCAATGTATAGAATTAAGAGCACATTAGACTTTGTGGAAAGCATAATCAGTAAACTCAAGTAAATATGACTGTAAAAAGCATTCATACTAACACTAGAGTGAAAAAAGGCCAAAAAAAAATGAAGGGAGCCTTAGACATGTGGGACATTATCAAGAGAATTATATCAAACATGTAAGGAAGAAATAATAACCAGTAGTACACAGACTTTCGGATATAAGGCTAGCGTAACCCTGATTGTTGATTAATTGCTAAGTTGTATCTGACTCTTTTTAAACCCCAAGGACTATGGCCGGCCAGACCGCTCTGTTTGGGATTTTCAAGGCAAGAATACTGGAATGGGTTGCCATTTCCTTTTGAAGGAGATCTTCCCGACCCAGGGTCCAATCTCCTGCATTGGCAGGTGAATTCTTTACCACTAGGCCACTAGGGAAGACTGCCTTAACCCCGATCTAAAACCTTAAAGATAAAAAGAAAAAAATATGGACCCATATCTGTCATTAACATAGATGTAGATATCCTTTCAGTTCAGTTCAGTTGCTCAGTCGTGTCCAACTCTGTGACCCCGTGAACTGCAGCGCACCGGGCCTCCCTGTCCATCACCAACTCCCAGAGTCCACCCAACCCATGTCCATGTGTCGGTGATGCCATCCAACCATCTCGTCCTCCGTCGTCCCCTTTTCCTCTTGCCCTCAATCTTTCCCAGCATCAGGGTCTTTTCCAATGAGTCAGCTTTCCACATCAGGTGGCCAAAGTTTTGGAGTTTCAACCTCAGCATCAGTCCTTCCAATGAATACCCAGGACTGATCTCCTTTAGGATGGACTGGTTGGATCTCCTTGCAGTCCAAGGGACTCTCAAGAGTCTTCTCCAACACCATAGTTCAAAAGCATCAATTCTTTGGTGCTCAGCCTTCTTTACAGTCCAACTCTCACATCCATACATGACCATAGGAAAAACCATAGCCTTGACTAGACGAACCTTTGTTGGCAAAGTAATGTCTCTGCTTTTGAATATGCTGTCTAGGTTGGTCATAAGTTTCCTTCCAAGGAGTAAGCGTCTTTTAATTCCATTGCTGCAATCACCATCTGCAGTGATATTGGAGCCCGGAAAAATAAAGTCAGCCACTGTTTCTCCATCTATTTGCCATGAAGTGATGGGACCGAATGCCATGATCTTCATTTTCTGAATGTTGAACTTTAAGCCAACTGTTTCACTCTGCTGTTTTACTTTCATCAAGAGGCTCTTCAGTTCTTCACTTTCTGCCATAAGGGTGGTGTCGTCTGCATATCTGAGGTTATTGATATTTCTCTCGGCAATCTTGATTCCAGCCTGTGCTTCCTCCAGCCCAGCATTTCTCATGATTTTCTCTGCACATAAATAAGCAGGGTGACAATATACAGCCTTGACGTACTCCTTTTCCTATTTGGCACCAGTCTGTTGTTCCAT
>SJYV01055809.1:528801-569139 GCA_006410875.1 Neotragus pygmaeus
TAAAGCAGAAATAGATGTTTTTTCTGGAACTCTCTTGCATTTCCGATGATCCAGCAGATGTAACGCTGAAGAAGCTGAAGGTGAACGGTTCTATGAAGACCTACAAGACCTTCTAGAACTAACACCCAAAAAAGATGTCCTTTTCATTATAGGGGACTGGAATGCAAAAGTAGGAACTCAAGAAACACCTGGAGTAACAGGCAAATTTAGCCTTGGAGTACAGAATGTTGCGGGGCAAAGGCTAACAGAGTTCTGCCAAGAGAATGCACTGGTCATAGCAAACACCCTCTTCCAACAACATAAGAGAAGACTCTACACATGGACATCACTAGATGGTCAACACTGAAATCAGATTGATTATATCCTTTGCAGCCGAAGATGGAGAAGCACTATACAGTCAGCAAAAGCAAGACCAGGAGTGGACTATGGTTCAGATCATAAACTCCTTACTGCCAAATTCAGACTTAAATTGAAGAAAGTGGGGAAAACCACTAGATCATTCCGGTATGACCTAAATCAAATCCCTTATGACTAGACAGTGGAAGTGAGAAATAGATTTAAGGGACTAGATCTGATAGAGTGGCTGATGAACTATGGACAGAGGTTCGTGACATTGTACAGGAGACAGGGAGCAAGACCATCCCCAAGAAAAATGCAAAAAAGCAAAATGGCTGTCTGATGAGGCCTTACAAATAGCTGTGGAGAGGAGAAAAGCGAAAAGCAAAGGAGAAAAGAAAAGATAAACCTGTTTAAAAGCAGAGTTCCAAAGAATAGCAAGGAGAAATAAGAAAGCCTGCCTTAGCGATCAGTGCAAAGAAATGGAGGAAAACAATAGAATGGGAAAGACTAGAGATGTCTTCAAGAAAATTAGAGATACCAAGGGAACATTTCATGCAAAGATGGGCTCAATAAAGGACGGAAATGGTATGGACCTAAGAGAAGCAGCAGATATTAAGAAGAGGTGGCAAGAATACACAGAAGAACTGTACAAGAAAGATCTTCACGACCCAGATAATCATGAAGGTGTGATCATTCACACTCACTTAGAGCCCGACATCCTGGAATGTGAAGTCAGGTGGCCCTTAGTAAGCATCACTATGAACAAAGCTAGTGGAGGTGATGGAATTCCAGTTGAGCTATTTCAAATCCTAAAAGATGATGCTGTGAAAGTGCTGCACTCAATATGCCAGCAAATTTGGAAAACTCAGCAGTGGCCACAGGGCTGGAAAAGGTCGGTTTTCATTCCAATCCCAAAGGTAATACCAAAGAATGCTCAAACTACCGCACAATTGCACTCATCTCACATGCTAGTAAAGTAATGCTCAAAATTCTCCAAGCCTGGCTTCAACAGTATGTTAACCATGAACTTCCAGATGTACAAGCTGGTTTTATAAAAGGCAGAGGAACCAGAGATCAAAATGCCAACATCTGCTGGATCATCAAAAAAGCAAAATATCCTTTAGGTATAATCAAATTGAATCTAGCAATATACAAAAATTATAATACATGATGATCAAGTGAATATTCTAGGAATGCAAATTTAAATTTTCAAAGTCAGTAGAAGGTTAATATAAAAAAATCTGCATTTCTACTATCAGCAAGGAAATGGAGAATGAAATTTTTAATAAATTCCACTTATAATATTAAATATGTAGGAGTAAATTTAAGAAAAGATGTGTAAGACTTTAACATTGAAAACTTAAAATATAACTGGAGGACGTTAAGACCTAAGGAAATGAATAGAGATACTATGATTATGGATTGGATTACTGCATTAATTAATATGTCTGATTTCCCTAAGTTAATTTACAGATTTAATGTAATCCATCAGACTTTTTTTTGTTCGAAATTGATAGACTGATTAAATTCTAAAATTTATAGGCAAATATAAAGAACCTGGAATATTCAAAGCAATGTAAAAAAATTTTTTGGAGCATTTTAAGACTTATTTCAGAGCATAATAATTAAGACAGTAAGGAATTCCCTGGTGGCTCAGACTGTAAGAATCTGCCTGCAGTCAGGAGAGACAGGTTCCATCCCTAGGTGGAGAAGATCCCCTGGAGAAGGAAATAGCTACCCACTCCAGAATTCTTACCTGGAGAAATTCCATGGGCAGAGGAGCCTAGCAGGCTATAGTCCATGGAATCGCAGAGTCAGACATGACTGAACAACTAACACTTTCAAGGTATTGGCACAAGGACTGACAGATCAGGAGAACAGAGTAGAGGGTCCAACAGTTAAATAGTTGATTTTTGACAAAGGCACCAAAGCAGTTCAGTGAAGAATAGAAACTCTTCAACAGATGGTATGGGAATAATTGGATATTCACATGGGTAAAAAAACAAAGGATGTCAACTTATATAAATGCCTTCATGCCTCATACAAATTTAAGGTGGACCCAGAAGTACCAGCTAACACTATGAAAATACTAGAAGAAAACCTAGGAGAGTATCTTCCTAGGCCTTTGGGTAAGCAGAGATTTCTTAAGACACAGAAATAGGACCATAAAATAAGAAAAACTTCATCAGAATTAAAAATTCTTACTAAGGACACTTTTAAGACAATAAATAGGCAAGTTGCAGATAGGGAGAAAATATTGGTAAAGCTTATAATCTGACAGAAGACTGTTATCCAGGATAAATAAAGAACTTCTATTTTATTGTTGTTCAGTTGGTAAGTCACATGTGACTTTGTGACCCTACCGATTGTAGGACACCAGGCTTCCCTGTCCTTCACCAACTCCTGGAGTTGCTAACATTCATGTCCGTTGAGTCAGTGATGCTATTCAACCATCTCATCTGCTGCTGCCCTCTTCTTTTGCCTTTAACCTTTCCCAGCGTCAGGGTCTTTTCCAGTGAGTCAGCTCTTCACATTAGGTGGCCAAAGTATTGAACCTTCAGCTATAACTCAGTATTAAAAAGAAAATCTTAATTTTTTTTTTAAGGCTGAAGATTTGAAAAGGTACTTCACAAAAATACATGAATGTAGTTGATGGACACAAGGAGGTGTTCAACACTATTCATCATCAGGAAATGTATATTTACACCCAAACAGGACTTCTCTACACATCCACTATAATGATTAAAATTTAAAAGTCTGACAGTCAAATGTTGAGTTAAGATGTAGAACACCCAAACCTTTTAGATATTGCTGATGGAGTGTAAAATGTTATAACCACTCTTAAATTGGTCAGTTTCTTGTAAACATATGTCTATTGTTGGACTCAGCAATTCCCCTCCTAAGTATTTAACCAAAAGAAATGGGAACAAAGGTCCACAAAGACTTGTATAAAATTGTTTATAACACTGTAAAGGTGCTGTCATGGACAAAAAATGGGAATCAACACAAACGTTCATCAGCAGTGGAATAAACAAATTGTGGTATACTCATACAATGGAATATTATCTAGCAATAGAAAGAAAAAACGAAATTCTTATCTGTAACAGCATATAAGCATCTCCAACAGCATGTTAAATAAAAGATGGCAAATACAAAAGAGTAGTAATTGCATGATTCCATTTACATTAAATTCTAGAACTTTGACTTTAATCTTTGGAGAGCAGCATTAGTGATATCTTATTTTTATAAGAATAAATATGGCCCATATTAAATTTATAGAACTTCTGATATCTCACACTTTATTGCACAGCCAAGCCAACCTGAACATCGCTACTGCTGCTAAGTCGCTTCAGTCGTGTCCGACTCTGTGTGACCCCACAGATGACAGCCCATTGGGCTCCGTCATCCCTGGGATTCTCCAGGCAAGAACACTGGAGTGGGTTGCCATTTCCTTCTCCAATGCATGAAAATGAAAAGTGAAAGTGAAGTCGCTCCGTCGTGTCTGAACACTGGAGTGGGTTGCCATTTCCTTCTCTAATGCGTGAAAGTGAAGTCGCTCAGTCGTGTCTGACTCAGCGACCCCATGGACTGCAGCCTACCAGGCTCCTCCGTCCATGGGATTTGCCAGGCAAGAGTACTGGAGTGGGATGCCATTGCCTTCTCCGAACATTAAGTATTTTTAAAATGATTTAACACTTAATTGACTATTTTGTAAACATTATAAACACACACATATATAGTGTGAATTAATAATGAGTATTTCAATTTTAGTATACCAGTATTGAAGTTGTATGTTCTTAATTTACTCTCAATTTATTGAAAAGCCATCATCTGTTTTGGATAGTTTGACCCTCTTTTCCTTTGGAATCAAGTAGGAAAAAAAGTTGTAATATTCTTTGTTTTTAGGATAGAATTTCCAATATCAAAACTTAAGTCTGGTATTTATTTGTTTTAGTCATTTACAGGGTGGTATAATCTCCATATATTTTACAAAAGAAAATGTTTTCTGTTAAATGCATGGTAACCTACAGAGCGGAGAAGGCAATGACAGCCCACTCCAGTACTCTTGCCTGGCAAATCCCATGGACGGAGGAGCCTGGTAGGCTGCTGTCCATGGGGTCGCTAAGAGTCAGACACGACTGAGCGACTTCACTTTCACTTTTCACTTTCATGCATTGGAGAAGGAAATAGCCACCCACTCCANAGTACATCAACTTATAAACAGCTTAGCTATTACGGTTTTATGAAAAGATTTTTATTTCAATTAATTGTAAATCACACTGAAATTTTAGAGAAAATTTGAGGACCTTGCCACAATATAAAAACATATCTTATCAAATACTTATTTTATTTACAATATACAGAAGACAATTTACGTAAAACAAATCACAGTCTAAACGTCAGCTATAAGTTAATATACATAAATTTAGATCGTTGGTATGTTCAAGAATCTTGAAAACTATACTCAGCAATTTTGCAAAGAAGTTATTCTTATTTTTTATGGAGAAATGGAGGAGTGACAATGCAAACTTATCATTAGATGGTGAAGTGAATAAAGATGATCTCAGAAAACAATTGTGTACATATATGCCTGTATCATTCACACATACAGCAGTAACTGTATACAGTATTGTTCTAAGCAAACTATAAACATTGAGTTATTTCATTCTTATAACAATCTTAGAAGTAAGGTATCATTAGAATCCCTATTTTAATAGATGAAGAATCTTAGGCAGAGAAATTAATTTCTGAAGGTCAGGATATCCACTCAATACAAAGAAGTTTTAGTCAAGAGACTTTGGTAAAACTTGATACCCAGATTCCTTCATGTGACTATGATGCTTCACAGAATCTTCACTTGGGCCCCTTAACTGATCCACCAGTTCTTTTTAAGTCTCATAACACAAGCTGATCTGTAAGATGAGACGATTTCTAACATAAGAATTCTAAAGATCCTACCACCCTGAGCTCTAATCCTAATATAACTTCCCTTACTTAATTCAAGTTTCTGTAATATATGGATTATAAAGTTGAGTGAATAAGTACTGTGTCTAATGGTATGCACCCAAGTCATCCCCACTCAGGGGATAAAAATTCCATCTGATATAACTCCTTTCAATTTTTTTTTTTCTCTCCTGTTAAAGTCTGGCACCTCTTTCTTTTCTTCAGTATTCATNCTTAGCAGCAGCAACCTACAAAGAAACCTCAACTGTGAAGAATTGGGTTATCTTGAAAGTTTACCTATTTGATACCATGCTGAAAAAATGGAAAACCCCCGGCTTAGTTGAATAAAATTACATAGGATATTCATTCAGAGGCTTTGTATTTTTATTAGATAAATAATTTTAACAAGGTAATCTTTTTCAGATTTCTAAAGTTACATGAAATTAATAGAAAAGATACTTAATGCAAACATAATACTGAGCAGTTCCAGTGAATCAGTCTTTTTTAACAAAAGAAATGATCAAAAATATCAAATAAAGAAAGGAAGAAAAGATGAAGGTAAGGGAGGAAGGAAAGAAAGATGGTAACCAATATAAAAGATACTTTTGCATTTTTGTCATGCAAAATTTTGTCATTTTGTCATGACTTTTTTTCCCTGAAGAAAGAAAATTTTTGTTGTAATTAGTCTTCCATCTTTATTTCTTCCTTCCACACTCCACATAGTCACTGCTGTATAAACATTGATATGTATACTTCATGCACATAGTTTTGGAGCTTTACTAAAAATGTAAATGTGTCATAGAATAGAATAGTCGCTCAGTCATGCCCGATTCTTTGCAACCCCATATCTGTAACCTACCAGGCTCCTCTGCTCATGAAATTCTCCAGGCAAGAAAATGAGTGAGTAGCTATTCCCTTCTCCAGGGGATCTTCCTGACCCAGAGATCAAACCCAGGTCTCCTTCATTGCAGGCAGATTCTTTACCTTCCAAGCCACCAGTGAAGCCCAAATGTATCATGTGTATACACAATTTATACTCTTTAAATCTTTTATTTGTTCAGTTTAGACAAGCTATTCTTCCTGTAAAAAATTAGGTATTACAGGCTACCCTAATCCTACTTTTCACCTCAGAGGTTAAATGTGAGTTCTTTCAGGCTTTTTCCTATGCTTTACATTATATGTTGTTTACAAAAACTACAAAACACTAGTTGTTTTGTATTATACATACCATTTCTAAACTTGCTTTTTTCCCTTTCACTGAATGTTGTGTCTTGGAGCTTTCACTGTGTCAGCATAGAGAGAGAGCTGTATCCCAACTCTATTCTTTTACACTGATGTAGAGGACATTTATTATTTGGTTGTACCATGATTTATTTTGCCATTCCTCGTTGAAGTTTTAGGTTGCTCTCTTATTTCTCAGCTTTATAAGCAGTGTTTTTTAAACCCCTTTCTGATTGTCTCTATGTCTCGATGGCAAGTACTAGAAACCAGAATTGCTGGGTTATTGGATATAAGTGTGTTAAGTGTTTCTTTGTTGTTGTCAGGTTGTGCCCTCTAGATTGGCTTTACCTCATTATACTCCCTATCTTGCTAATGATTATTTACTTTTTTTTCTTCCATAGGCCTTATTAGCATTGGGCATCAGTAAGTCTGTTCAGACACCAGATCCTACTCATCCGTAAGGACTCTGTCTTTATTATGTTTTCATTTGTTTTGGCAGTAAGTTGTTGAATTACAGATATGTCCTGAAGTTTTATACACCTGCAGCTTTGTGTTAAAGAGTTGGTCCTTTCTTTTGCTGTAGTATCTAAAATGCAGGATTCAACTGCTTTGTCAAAGTAAATTCAAGATCTAATTTGAAAATGGAGTTCAAATTATTTTTATTCTTTGTAATGTAACATAAAGATCTTGTCCTCTTTGTAGTTGATAATTAATAACAAAGCACATATTTTGATCTTGGAGTTGTTTTATTTGGTCAAAGGAAATACATATATTTCACGTTTGGACTAATAGGCCATTCTTAAATTTTAGTGATAATTTTCTATTAAATTCATGCTTAATATATTTTAATACCTGTATTGTCATTTGGAGATAGTATTCTGTTAATGTTTCACAATGACTTATTTTTAAAAGAAATGTGCTCTTTAGCACATATTGTTTTGAATTATATTAGTTATATGATACAAAGACTTGCTACTGCTTCTACTAATATAACCAGGTAAAAATTTTTGGATTCTATGTGTATTTTTTTTTTTTAGCCAGCTTCAGTAATAGAATTTGAGCAATCAAATTTGCCTTAAGGCAAAAGAAGTACATTTTTATTTCTGTATAGTAGTCTGCCTCTGTGCTTTATATATCTTGAAATCCAGACACTCCTGTTTTCTGTAACTGTCAGTAAGCTTTTATATACCAAAAATTTTAAAACAGGGTGAAATTGAAAATTTTTAGGTGTGTAGCTTTCATATTTTCAACAATCTACTTTAGTGCTGCCTGATAGAATTTTCTATAATAATAGGAATATTTATGTATATCTATTCAGTATGCTAGTCACTAGCTACATGTGGCTGTTGAGCACTGGAAATGTGGCAGGTGCAATTGAATTATGTTAAAATTTTATTTAGTTTTACTTAATTTACATTTAAATAATCTTACGTAGCTAGTGACATATTAGATAATGCAGATCTACATAATTAAAAATTTCTGTAAGAATATATAAATTCCTTGAAAACAAATAAAATGAAAGTAATGCTATTTACTATAGATCAAATTATCTTCAAATGTATATAGTCTATCTATGTGGTAAAAACTTTAGAAGAATGTTAATTTTTCTAAATCAAGCTTATAAAACACTGTTACATCTATAAACTGATAATTTCCTATGGTGAGATTACATATTTGCAAAAGGAATTAAAAAACAATTTTAATTAAGATTCCAAGCAAGAATACTAGAGTGGGTTACCATATCCTGCTCTAGAGGATCTCCCAACCCAAGTATTGAACCTGTGTCTCTTGCATCTCCTGTATTGACAGGCAGATCCTTTACCACTGCACCACCCAGGAAGCCCTTTTAAATTAAGAACTCTTTAAAATTTGCATCTACTTTAGGGGTACCATGTTTGAATTTGGGGGTAAATTTCCCAGAAACTTCTCTATGAATGGGTGATTCTTTCCTTCTCATATTATCTCATATTTTAAAATTTATTACTCACTATTTTATTGGTACATACAGCAATACAAAGTAATGCACATGTTGACCAAAGACTCTTAAAGAATAATTGTGATTTAATAAAACAATTGTCTTCAAAACACCCAGAAAACTGAAGCTCTTCATCTTTTAATAATAGTAGTGCGTTACAGTGTGTTAAATTCTACAGAATCCACAAAAAGTATCTAGCATCAAATTGTAGGTAATATAAATTATGTATTTAATTAGAAACTTCATTACAAGGAAATTGAAATGTTACCCTCTTCATTAAACATTTGAATACATTAAAAAAATAAGTTTTATCTGTGTTTGTGGTATTTAAGAGTAAAGTTGCTGTAGTAAATCAAAGCAAATTATAAGAAAGAGGCATTAGCCAAAACCTGAATTAAATCATATTCACTTTATTTTTATACAGTTTCAAAGATCTTGCAGTTTTTTTCCACTTTATATGTTATTTTCTGATTAGATTTAAGTTTGGCATTTACCTTTTACTTAACTGTAAAATCATAACATCTTGATATTATAAGAGGTTTTTCTTCATTGAACTATTAAACATATTTTGGAAGGAAATAATTTTTATTTCTTGTAAACTATTTGTTTTTAATTTTTCAGGTATGGATTTTCAAATATGCGCTATATTGCTTCACTAATTAGTGGTGTTGGTATTTTCATGATGGGTGCAGGATTATCTTGGTACCATGGAATCATGGGATTGCTCAATCCTCAACCAATAGAATCTCTTCTATGGGTAATTTTCTCCTTCCCCCTCAGTTTTAAAGTAATACGAAATAACAATTAAGTATAGTAATAGAATACCTTTGTTATATTAATGTTAAAGATTGGGACTAAATATACCTTCTTGACTGTAATATAGGATTATATTACACATACACATGCCTGTATGTGTTTTTTAGGATGTGTCTGAACCTGACCTCTAAATCCATATGATTCAATGATGTTAAGCAAGAGTATCTCTTTAGGTACAGTTGTTAAGCACTGCATCCTTGGTTAAAATTTTGGACAGTTCTATTAATTTCTGCTGTTACTAAAAGCAGAAAGGCCAGAAGACCTCTGTTCAGTTTTAGTACTAAGAATAATCTGTCAGTAGTTAAAATATCCATTCCCTTGTAACAGTCACACGTTAGAATTTTTCTTAAAATTAAAGCCTCTTTTTTCCCACATTCTGGTCAGAAGCCTGCATTGGGAGAATGGGAGTGAGGTTCCCTTCTGTGTTTTTTCACCCAAGGGCCTGTACTCCTCTCTTGCTCCCTAAGCTGCCTCTGGCAGCACTGAAGGTAGAGATAGGGGACAGAAAAATACTGCTCTGCGGTTACCAGCACCACCCTGCACTGGTGTCCGCTGGCCTTCGTAGGTACCTAAAGCTGTCTTTTTTCTTCTCATGGGAACTTCTTGGAGATTACGCTGCTTGGCAACTGTGACCATAGCTCCCCTGACAAGTGCACATTGGTCATGTGGCAGCCCTGTCAGCTTTTGTATCTCATGGTGTGGTTCCAGACTATTTCTGCTGATGTTGCCAGTAAGATTCAGTGGAAGGAGCCTAAAATTGAGAAAAACCTGTATTCTAGTTCTTATTTCAATATTCTAGGAAAACCTGTATTCTAGTTCTTATTTCAATATTATTCCCATATACTCAAGCAAATCACATAGCTTTGGGAAATCTGAACTTTCCTTAACAGGATGAGGAGAATGTTAAAGTGGGTTCAGAATTTTTAAACCTCTATTTCAGGGAAGGCTGGGGTTCCAAAAATTCTATATTTGAATTTTTAAATTTCATATAAAATTTATCATTTGAATTTCATATAAAACTTTAAAAAAATCTGTGTTCTTTCTTTCTGTATGTCTTGGACTAACGTACAAAGCTGTTCTTGATAGTTCAGTTCAGTTGCTCAGTTGTGTCTGACTCTGTTACCCCATGAATTGCAGCACACCAACTCCCGGAGTTCACTCAAACTCATGTTCATTGAGTTGGTGACGCCATCCAACCATCTCATCATCTGTTGTCACCTTCTCCTCCTGTCCCCAGTCCCTCCCAGCATCAGGGTCTTTTCAAATGAGTCAGCTCTTCACATCAGGTGGCCAAAGTATTGGGAGTTTCAGCTTCAACATCAGTCCTTCCAATGAACACCCAGGACTGATCTCCTTTAGGATGGACTGGTTGGATCTCCTTGCAGTCCAAGGGACCCTCAAAAGTCTTCTCCAATACCACAGTTCAAAAACATCAATTCTTTGGTGCTCAGCTTTCTTTTATAGTCCAACTCTCACATCCATACATGACTCCTAGAAAAAACATGGCATTGACTAGACAGACCTTTGTTGGCAAAGTAATGTCTCTGCTTTTGAATATGCTATCTAGGTTGGTCATAACTTTCCTTCCAAGGAGTAAGTGTCTTTTAATTTCATGGCTGCAGTCACCATCTGCAGTGATTTTGGAGCCCCAAAAAATAAAGTCTGTCACTGTTTCCATTGTTTCCCCATCTATTTGCCATGAAGTGATGGGACCAGATACCATGATCTTCGTTTTCCAAATGTTGAGTTTCAAGCCAACTTTTTCACTCTCCACTTTCACTTTCATCAAGAGCCTCTTTAGTTCTTCTTCACTTTCTGCCATAAGGGTGGTATCATCTGCATATCTGAGGTTATAGATATTTCTCCTGGCAATCTTGATTCCAGCTTGTGCTTCATCCAGTCCTGCATTTTTCATGATGTACTCTGCACATAAGTTAAATAAGCAGGGTAATAATATACAGCCTTGATGTACTCCTTTCCCAATTTGGAACCAATCTGTTGTTCTGTGTCCAGTTCTAACTGTTGCTTTCTGACCTGCATACAGATTCCTAAGCAAGCAGGTCAGGTGGTCTGGTATTCCCATCTCTTTCAGAATTTTCCACAGTTTATTGTGATCCACACTGTCAAAGGCTTTGCCATAGTCAATAAAGCAGAAATAGATGTTTTTCTGGAACTGTCTTGCTTTTTCGATACAGCGGATGTTGGTAATTTGATCTCCGGTTCCTCTGCCTTTTCTAAAGTCAGCTTGAATATTTGGAAGTTCACGGTTCACATATTGCTGAAGCCTGGCTTGGAGAATTTTGAACATTACTAGCTTGTGAGACGAGTGCAGTTGTGCAGTAGTTTGAGCATTCTTTGGCACTGCCTTTCTTTGGGATTGGAATAAAAAACTGACCTTTTCCAGTCCTGTGGCCACTGCTGAGTTTTCCAAATTTGCTGGCATATTGAGTGCAGCACTTTCACAGCATCATCTTTTAGGATTTGAAATAGCTCAACTGGGAATTCCATCACCTCCACTAGCTTTGATCTTAGTGATGCTTCTTGATGTCTTTATCTAATTCAAGAGTGTCTGGGATTGTAAGGAAAATGGTATTATCTTCCTCCCCAAAATTGATTACTGTTTATAACTACTGATCCATCTGAATCAGGACTGAGAAAGAATTCTCTTGGAACTAGGCGTCCAAACAAAATTAAGAAATAACTGGGTATGGTTATGGATCATATTGTATCCACAACCCTAGATTTCAAATGTTTGTGTTCATTTTGAAATTCAAAAACTTTTTTTTACTAGTTAAGTAATAATTCTTTTATATCATGAATTAACTTAGGTCATGGTATAACATTCTACTGTGTGTGTATGTTACTCTTCCAGGTATTAAAAAATGAGATAGTCATCAAATTTTAACTCTTGTTTCTTATGAAGACACCATGTGTCTCATTGTCCTCATTTGAACTATTTCCCATCAAAATCCTTATCTGATTAGGATTGAATTGATGTTGCCTTCCATTAAGCTTATGCATGGACTTATAATTCTTTAGTGAAATATTAACTTATGCTTTAATACTTACTTCCTAGGCATACTGTATTTTAGCGGGATCATTAGTATCTGAAGGAGGTACGTACTATCCCAGAATTTTGTTATTCTTAATAATCTGTAGTCCATTTTTATAGTTTGCTATTAATAATAAGTTCTCTTGGTTAAATAAAACTGTAGAAATAGGAATAAAGTTTTGTCTTCTTTGAGGGAGGAAATTCTTTGTATAATGTACTATGTTGATTCCTGTAATGGATGGGAGCAAATTTGGAAAAGCATTTTTTGTTCTTATTCTTAAGTATCATATCATAATGCTCAGAACATTTGAAATGGAGTATAAATATATAACTATGTAGTGAGTTTTTAAGAATCAGGCTTTAGTAATGTTAACCTGGGAAGACTGTCCCTTTTTGCAGAACAAGTATTTTTAAGTTTCTGAAAGTTTCAGCTATAGCAGTAATATGACAGAGAAGTGCTAATACCATGCATGAAACTGCCTTATCTGCTGCTCTACTTACAATATGTTTACTTCTGAAACATTGTCGTTTTCTATGCATTATCCCTTCATCTTTGACAGTCTTGTAAAATGTTGATAATACCACCTGCCTCAAAAGGTTGGGAGTCTCAAAAGTAATTGTGCTTAGTGTGGTACCTGACAACTAATAGTTGTTCAATAAATTAAGGCTGTTGTGATGGTAATGATATTTAAATTACGGTAGCTAAAAATATGGGATTCATTTTATTATAATGATTATCTGGGGTTCTTGATAATGGCTAGTTTAATACAGAACTTTTCCTTATTGACAGCTCTTAGATAGCATTAAAGCATTGTGCCTATTTATGTCTTTTGAGATGCCATCTTTAAAGTTTGGAGGCATGAAGTTTCTTCCATCTGATATGAGTGCTTTTCTTTCAGCAACACTTCTTGTTGCTGTAAATGAGCTTCGTAGGAGTGCTCGGGCCAAAGGAATGTCATTTTACAAGTATGGTATGTACTTAAGAAACGTAGGTGTATTATATCATCATCTTTATTTGCCTAAAATCACCGAGTACTGTTGCTTTGTTCCACATAGATGTGTACAAAATATATCTCAGTATCTTCCCTATATGGCTCTTACTTATGTACTAGCTCTTTTAAAAAGAAAAGTTTGATTAGGAGTGCTTTATATTTGGATTTAATTTATGTGGACTTCAGTATTTCTGGGTATGCTTATGTAACTTGAGAAAGTAATTTGACTTTAAATAGCAGTTATTGTTGACATTTAAATCAAGTAACTATGTTTATATTGAACAGTTTTAAAAGTCAGGATCTCATACATTTTTAACTTTTTTTTATGGCCATTGGGCACAACTTGTGGGATTTCAGTTCCCCAGGAAGGGATTTAACCTGGGCCATAAGCAGTGAAAGCCTATAATCCTAGCCACCAGGGAACTCCCTTTAATTCAAATTAAGTTAAATTAATGGACATTTTATGCTACCTGATAATATCAAATTAAGATTTCAAAAGTTTCTTTTCTTATCTCTACCCCAATGACTAAGTAATGGAAAGTCGTGATCCTAGTACAAATGTTATATTACTGGAGGATACTGCAGCAGTGTTGGGAGTGACAATAGCAGCCACTTGTATGGGTCTAACCTCCATAACAGGTAAATATTTCTTGGATTACAGGTGATTTATTTGTACTACTTAAATAATCCTTTAATATGTGGGAATTTTCCTTTATATCATTGAAAAAGTTTAAACCAATAATAGATTGTTAAATGTGAATTTCATACTAACCGTTTGTATAAGACAAATAAGACAATTAAAGTATTCAGATTTCTGAGTTCGAAATTTCTCTTAGAAATAAAGAAAGCTGCTAATAGAGCATTTCTATAATGCTCTAAACCTTTCTAGCTGTGACTTAGAAATAATTACACAACTATTCAGAGCTTTTAAGTTCTTTATGTGTAAAGATATTGGTAATACTTGTCCTAGTGACCTTAGAGGTTTAAGATAATATATGAGAGAGAACTTTAATACACTGTAAAGTTTAAAATAAATATACATTGTGGCTCATCCGTTTGTCTTTTTCCACTATTAGTGCCAGTAATGACTGCTCTTGCTTTCCTGTTTCCTTGATTCTTTAGTTGCTTCCAACTTCATTCTGGCAGCTAGTTAAATGTTTTGAAGGCCAGTGCAGCAGAGGTGAATAAGAAGACAGAAAAACCATTTTATTTTTATTTTCTAAAATAAACGAACCAATTATTATGAATAAACTCAATTTGTGAGGTTGGAATTTTCTTGGAACAGTATTTCCATTCTTCCCTGTTTGTCCTAGCATATTTAAAATAATTTTAGGTAATGAGCTTCCACCGTTTGCAATATTAACATAGTCTGAAGTTTGAATAGATTTTTCTCATTTTGAATGTGCGTATTGAGACTAAACTGTGATTTTCTGATGTACACTATGATCCAAAATATTCCTAAAAGTTTTGATTGTTTTTCTAGTTGACCTTACCATTTTAGACACTTTTTAGACATAAATAATTTCTAAGCAAAATGTAAGGCTTAAGGAAAGTATGACTTGATGAATAGGTCAACTTTTAATAGAGGGGTAGGATGGGATCAAGGGTGGGAGGGAGGTTCCTGAACCAATACAACATTGTAAAGCAATTTTCCTCCAGTTAAAAATAAATTAAGAAAAAAAACAAGATTGAAAAAAAATCAAGATAAAGAAAGATCTCTTTCTATCAAGTCTGTTTTATTATATCCTTCATTAAAAAGTTTCACCTTAATTTTTATTTAATTACTTAAGTCATTTACATTAAATGACATGCCAGGAAATAAAATATTTTCCAGCTAATAATTCTATTCATTATTATTGTCATTCAGTTATTAATAATGTATATTTGAAAATAAAAATAATTAAGTTTAGATTTCTAAAGAATAGCAGTATTTGATTTGAAACTCTATAATTAACAAACTTCCTAATGGATTATGTTTTACAAGTGGACCATATTTGTACACTTTAGTAGTACAAAATAAGTCATCCCTTTTTAGTGTTATATTTTGACTACATGTTAATAAAACTAATGTAAATTGAGACTTTTTTTTAGTAAAACATGTATATTTTATCAAGCATTAAGGTAGTTAAATTTAATACTGACATNTACACTTTAGTAGTACAAAATAAGTCATCCCTTTTTAGTGTTATATTTTGACTACATGTTAATAAAACTAATGTAAATTGAGACTTTTTTTTAGTAAAACATGTATATTTTATCAAGCATTAAGGTAGTTAAATTTAATACTGACATTTGATCTATTGGAATAAAAGGCTTAATTATAAAAACATTGTGTGTAAAGTTTATTATAAAGATTTAAAGTATAATATTTATTGATACATTCATAGATAATAAGTCAACTCTTATTGGTTCTGAAAGAGAATAAAGCCAAGGCAAACTTTACAGTCAGAATCATCTGGAGGGATTGGGAAGGCATAGAATGCTAGACCCCTGCTGCAGATTTCTGATTTAGAAGGTCTTGAGTGAGACCTGAGAATTTGCATTGCTACCCACGTTATCTAGTGATGCTGCTGCTGCTGCTGGTGACAGGACTGCATTTTGAGAACCACTGCTTTAAGGTAGCCATTAGATGCAAATGAACTTCCATTTTGTTTCTGCTTTCTTTTTGTATATCTAAGAATGTTACTACCTATGTATCATTCTTGGTTGAAAGAGATAAAAGTGCCTCATACATATTTTTTTATATAGCTTAAATCTTTCACAGAACCTTTGTGAGACAGAACACAAAGTTTTCTTTTAGCTGTTGATCCTACAATTATTTTGTCAACTAGGAAAAGTGCTACCGACATATCAAAAAAAATGGTCTCTATTAGTATATATATCATGTCTCTAATTTGAAAATGCTCTGAACCCTAACCCATGTAACCAGGTGCAAGTAGTGGATCATAAGTAATTAAACTGCATAATACTCTTTATGTAATATGCAGCAAGTTGTAGCATTCTTATTTTGTAGAATAGTAAAACTATTAGGAGAAAATCATTAAAGGAATTAGGAATGAATTTCAAGTCCCTTGATTTACTAATTCAGGTTCTTTGCTCCCTAAAGCTCACTGAAATAGAACATGTTAATTTACTGACTTCTTATGTGCTTTTATTTAGGCAACCCACTGTATGACAGCCTGGGTTCTTTGGGTGTGGGCACCCTTTTAGGCGTGGTCTCAGCATTCCTCATCTACACTAACACAGAAGCACTCTTAGGGCGATCCATCCAGCCAGAACAAGTACAGCGGCTAACTGAACTCCTGGAGAACGATCCGTCAGTAAGGTCAGTTTATCCCAGTGATGCTGTTAAAGTTTAGAGAAATAAATTAAAAAATAGAAACGCTTGTTTTATAAGTTCTTCCAAAAGAGGTTTTGAATCCCTAGCCTTCAGAACTTTTTACTCTATTACTTTGCAGCATTGCAACCTTATAAGAAAGCAAGTGAAAGCATTTAGCAAACTCTCTGAATTTCCTTTTAAATTTTGTATATTTTTAATTTTTCTAAAAATAAGGAACAGTTAGATCATATAATGGGAACAGAAGTTTGCTAAGTATTTGCCTCTTTAGTGTGGAACCACTTATATGAAATCTTCATATTTATATTT
Organism: Neotragus pygmaeus; assembly: GCA_006410875.1. Lineage (NCBI taxonomy): Eukaryota > Metazoa > Chordata > Mammalia > Artiodactyla > Bovidae > Neotragus > Neotragus pygmaeus. The sequence goes on from SJYV01055809.1 coordinate 545,787, forward strand.
GCCTTATATTTGTATTATAATTAGAAATTGAATATGTATTTTTAAAAATTTGACTACTCTGGGTCTTAATTACAGCATGTGAGGTCTAGTTCCCAGACCAGGACTGAACCTGGGCCCCTCCATTGGGAGCTTGGAGTCTTAGCCACTGGACCACCAGGGAATTTCTCACAAATTGAATATATTGAACTTAAAAGATTTTTACTCATTGGGATATGACTACTAAATTGAAGATAATTTATACTTTTTTTTAGTGTAGACATCTTATTTTAGCTTATTTTAAGTGTTTTTCCTTATAATCTTTATTGTTAAATGATAAAGAGTTGAAGATTTAAGAGATAATCAGAAGAGATAAAGTGTTCTAATAGAACTTAGTGAACTTAAGCAGTAGTATAGTTTCAGAGTGAAGGGGAAGGAACAGTCGTTTAAAATTCTAATTTTCACTAACCACACACACACACACACACACATTTAAGAATGTGTCTTTCTTGTGTTATAATTAAAAATTTTAAGTTCAGTCTTTTAAGAATGACCTCTATATCTGTGTCACTAAAACAAATGAGTGTGTGATTACTATATTTATATTCTAAGCCCTACATGTTTATTCTTAAAAAGTAGTTAACCTACTAGATCAAATTAGAAGTTGGGCATTTTTAGAATCAATACTAGGCTTAGTGACTTCATGTTAGATTCTCCACACTAATATCATTTTCTTATGATGTCTTTTGTCTACTTTTAGTATCATGGTAATACTGACTTTATAAAATGAGTTGGGAAGTGTTTCCTCTTCTACTCTTTTTTTTTAATGAGTTTGTAAAAAAATTTGTTATAATTTCTTCTTTAAATGTTTGGTGCAGTTCAGCAGTGATGCCATCTGGGGATGGGCTTTCTGCTTGGTTAGTTTTTGATTACTTGCTCTATCTCTTGTTACACATTTATTCGGATTGTCTGTTTTATCTTGTGTCAGTTTCAGCAGTTTGTGTCTTTCTAGAAATTTGTCCATTACTCTAAGTTATCTAATTTGTTGGTACAGCTGTTTGTGGTTTTCCTTTGTATTTCTTTTTATTTCTTTAGGACTGGTAGTAATGTCTCCTCTTTCATTTGTGATTCTGGTAAGTTAAGTGTTTTTTTTTTCTTGGTCAGTCCAGCTAAAGTTTTATCAATTTTGTTGGTCTTTTCAGAGGACTAAGTTTGGTGTAATTGATTTTCTGTAGTTTTTTCTATTTCTTGAATCCTGCTCTAATCTATATTATTTCCGTCCTTCTGCTTGATTTACGTTTAGTATTGATTTAGGTTTGCTCTTTTTTCAATGTCTTAAGATGGTACGTTAAGTTTTTTATCTGATATCCATCTTCTTTATTTAATATAGGCTTTTATAGTTATAAATTTTCTTCTAAGTACTGCTTTCACTTCATCCTATAAATTTTATTATACTATGTCTTAATTTTCATTTACTTCAAAGTATTTTCTAATTTCACTTTATATTTCTTCTTTGACCATTGGTTAGTTAGTAGTGTGTGGTTTAATTTCTCAAATGTCTTTGTTACTTCTTATTTCATTCCATTGTGGTTGTCAAGCACTCTTTTTTATTATTTCTGTCCTTTTGAATTTACTCAGCTTTATTTTATAGCCTAACATATGATCTATCTTGGATAATGTTCCATGTGTACTTGCAGATGTTTATTCTACTACTGTAAGGAGTGTTGTGTAGATGTCTGTAAGATTTGGTTGGTTTATACTCCTCAAGTTTTCTGTTTCCCTATTGATCTTCTTGCCTTGTTTTCTCCATTATTGAAAGTAGGATATTGAAGTCCCCTGTTATTGTTGTTGAATTGCCTATTTCTCCTTTCATTTCTGTCAATTTTTACCTCATGTATTTTGGCACCCATTTGTAAGGAATAATGTGTTTATAATTTGCATATGTTTTTTATAATTAAACTCTAGGAAAAAACTGTAAATGGAAAAATTGTGACAAATTTGAAATTTCTTGAAAAGTGCTGCACTCAATATGTCAGCAAATTTGGAAAACTCAGCAGTGGTCACAGGACTGGAAAAGGTCCATTTTCATGCCAATCCCAAAGAAAGGCAATGCCAAAGAATGCTCAAACTACCACACAATTGTACTCATCTCACATGCTAGTAAAGTAATGTTCAAAATTCTCCAAGCCAGGCTTCAGCAACATGTGAACCGTGAACTTCCNTTTTGCTGACTGTATAGAGCTTCTCCATCTTTGGCTGCAAAGAATATAATCAGTCTGATTTTGGTGTTGGCCATCTGGCGATATCCATGTGTAGAGTCTTCCCTTGTGTTGTTGGAAGAGGGTGTTTGCTATGACCAGTGCATTCTCCCGGCAAAACTCTATAATCCGTCCTGTTAGGTAGTTATTATTAAGCTGATTGTAATACAGTACTCTGAGCATTGTGTGAAAAAGAAGCTATTGAAAAAAAGATTAAGAGATAAAATGACAGTATTGTAAAAAGCAATTTAGAGTTGATTTTTTAATCCACAAACTATGTAATTAATGTATATAAAAATTACCATAAAATAGTAGTGTTTGCACTTTTGTGTGGCATTATACCAAAAAAAAAAGCTAAACAAGCAAGTTTTTGGAAAATGATAGTTGGAACTTAATGGTGAACACTCAGGAAGCCATCGTAGTCTATTTTCATACTGCTGGGAAAAAATAATTCTAGGCTTTGCCACTGTAATATGTATGTGTATATATAAATTTGTATCCATTGTTATTAATTGCAGGGCAATTCATGATGTTAAAGCCACAGACCTGGGATTGGGGAAAGTGAGATTTAAGGCAGAAGTGGATTTCGATGGACGAGTTGTTACAAGATCGTATTTGGAAAAACAAGATTTTGACCAAATGCTACAAGTAAGTCTATGTTTTTTATTTTTTTTCTTATATAGTCAAGGGTTGAAGAATTACTTCCTGAGTAAATAAAATAATAGTTTTTCTTTGTAAGTCTTAAAGTCACTTCAGGTTTCAGCTTCTTAGGGCTCTAAAAATTTGGCAAAGACCTTTTTGTTTAGTGTAAGGAGACAGCAGAAAAGGTAATTTATTATTAAAGTGCTTGTTAGTGCCAGACATTTTATATATGTTGCTTTATTTACTCGCAATGACCTGTGAGGTGAAGAGATGATGTTTTCATTTTTATTTTATTTATTTTTGATAATTTTTATTTCTTTAGTTTTGGCTGCACTGGGGCTTCACTGCTGTGTGGGCTTTCCTCTGGCTGCAGCATCAGGGTCTACTCTCTGGTTGTGGTGCCCGGGCTTCTCATTGTGGGGGCTTCTCTTATGGAGCACGGGCTCTGAGGTGTGTGGTCTTTGGCTGTTGGAGCAAGTGGCTCAGTAATTGTAGCTCCTGGGCTCCAAAGTGAAGTGAGGTCGCTCAGTTGTGTCTGACTCTCTGTGACCCCGTGGACTGTAGCCTACCAGGCTCCTCTGTCCATGGGATTCTCCAGGCAAGAATAGTGGAGTGGGTTGCCATTTCCTTCTCCAGGGGATATTCCCAACCCAGGGGTTGAACCTGGGTTTCCGCATTGCAGGCAAACGCTTTAACCTTTGAGCCACCAGGGAAGCCCAAAGCACAGGCTTAATAGTTGTGGCCCAAGGGCCTAGTTGTTCCATGTCATGTGCGATCCTCCTGGGCCAGGGATCAAACCCATATCTCCTGCTTTGGCAGGCAGATTCTTTACCACTGAGCCACAAAGGAAGCCCCTTAATTTTTACATATAGGCAAATTCAGACACAGAAAGATTAGATAACTTGCCAAAATTTCAGAGCCATAATATAGAATCAGATATTAATTTAGATATCTGTAACTCCAGAATCCATGCTTTTTTCTTAACAGTACTTTAAAAGAAAATTTATAGATGATAGTATAATGAATAGAGCAGAGGTTACCACTTGCCTTTGTCTAATATTAACATTTACCATACTGTATTTGCTTCAGTTCAGTTACATAGCTCAGTCATGTTTGACTCTTTGCAGCCCCATGAATTGCAGCACACCAGGCCTCCCTGTCCATCACCAGTTCCCGGAGTTTACTCAAACTCCGGTCCATCAAGTCAGTGATGCCATCCAGCCATCTCATCCTCTCTCGTCCCCTTCTCCTCCTGCCCCCAATCCCTCCCAGCATCAGAGTCTTTTCCAGTGAGTCAACTCTCTGCATGAGGTGGCCAAGGTATTGGAGTTTCAGCTTTAGCATCAGTCCTTCCAAAGAACACCCAGGACTGTAAGATCTTAAAAAACAAAAAGAAATCATTACAGAAATAGTTATAGCCCTTGTTTCTCCTTCTAGATCTCATTCTGTTTTTTCCATCCCAAGAACTAACAATTGTCTCGAATTTAGTACTTGTCATTTCCATTCAGATTTTTATACTTTTCCACATATTTTTCTTAGCACAAGATAGAATAACACTTTAGGTGTTTGAAAATTGTTATAAATGATATAATATGATTATCTCTATAATTTGTTTAGCAGTGTGTTTTATGTTAATATATACCCTAATTAATTTACTTTTACTTGCTATATAATATGTCATCTTACAAATGAACATACTGCAATTTATTTATCCAGTCCCCATTTGATGAAAAGTTATATTGGCCCCAGTGTTAAACTATTGGAAACAACACCACGATGGCATTTTTATATACGTTTCCTTGTTTGCGTGTGCAAAACTTTAGGGCACATGTGCAAAAAATTTAGGGCATTATTATATAGCTCGATTTAAAATAGGTTAGCAATTGGCTGAACATATCTTCAGCTTCCTTAGATATTGGCAAATTGTTCTCTAAAGTATGTCAGTTTAACTTCCATCATCAGTGTAGCAAAGTTTCTATTGCTTCACATTTTCGGTAGATTGTATTGACAGAGTTTTAAAAATTTTGTCATTGTGATAGATATAAAATAGTATCCTGTTGATTTAGTTGATATTTCTGTGATAGTAGTAAGGATAATCAGCATAGAAATTTATTGACCATTGGAATTTCCTCTAGTTACTTCATTGTTCATTTACTTTCTCTTATTTTGACAGATTTGTAAATGTTTTATTTTTAATATGCTGAGTACTATTCCTTCCTCAGTTACGTATATGCAGCTAACTTCCTAGTTTGTAATTTATCATTCCACTTTGTTGTTTTACAGAAGATTTAATGCAGTTTTAAATTTTATGTCAAATTTGAAATGCTTCTGATTATCTTGACTGAGAAACCCTTCTGAATCCCATTATCATAAAATATTCTTTTCTTCTAAAAAGTTTATGGTTTGCTTTTATACCTTTGGTTTTCAGTCCACTTGGAATTATTTGTTTATTAGTCTAAGGTAAGGAATTAGGTTTTAGACCTTTGGTTTTCAGTCCACTTGGAATTATTTGTTTATTAGTCTAAGGTAAGGAATTAGGTAGGAATTAGGTTTTTTTTCCTATTAAAAAATAATTTTCTCAGCACTACTTACTGATTTGTCCAGTCTTTTCTCACTGGTTTTGCAGTGTTACCTCTGTGGAACATTGTACTCAATTTTTCTGAAATTGATTTTTTTTTTTTTTAGAAATAGGTGTTCCATTGCTTATGGCTTGAAAGGTTTCCATATTTCATAAAACTCAATGGTATTTGTTATAATTTTTTAAAGAAATCATCAATGTATAACTATGATTTTTTTTTAAGAATTTATTTTGTTTTTATGTTATCGTTTTATAGGAAATTCAAGAAGTGAAGACTCCTGAAGAACTAGAAACCTTTATGCTTAAACATGGAGAAAATATTATTGATACTTTAGGAGCTGAAGTAGATAGACTTGAGAAGGAACTGAAAGTAAGATATATTCATAATAATAATATGCTAACAGTGTCACCTATTTTTGAATATTTATCTGTGTCAGGCACTTTGCTAATTGCATTACTTGTGTGCTTTTGTCTTCTCAGTAGCCTCATAACGTATCGGTAGTTATGGTCAACAAAATGACCAGGTTAGAGAAGTTAGATAATATACTCAAGGAAACAGGTAACTTGGGATTTGAACCTTTATTATTTAGTTTAAGATTCAGTATTTTTAACCCCTGTTCTATACTGATTGCTTAGTTTCTAAAATAGTCAGAGGTTTGTTTTTAAGTAAGGAAGTGGTCTCTAATATTTTTAGAGAAGGTAAAGGGGAAAATTTAGGTTCTGTTCAAAAGTTTAAAAAAAATGACTTTAAATATATACATCTTTCTTTAATCTGTCTGACATTAATTTATATTTTCTGTTTGTTTCTGTTCAGTTGAATAGCATTAGAAGCTTTTTTTTTTTTTTTTGCTAAAATATTACGTAACCAGACTGCCTTTAAAAATACCTCTGTGTTCTGAAATTGTCATTTGTTGACATTTGAGTTCTAATCATCTGCAGTGACGAAAACTTGTAAATGATTTTTAACATCTATAGCTTGTTTAAGGCAGTGAATTTTCTTTAGTTGATGTTGATCAATATTTAGTATTGTTAAAAATTGATGAGAAACGACAAATTGAAGGGAAACATTTTTATCACTTATTTTACTATCTTTTAGAATCTACATATGTAATCAGATTAACAGAAGCACTTCAAAAAAAGATGATTTTGTTAATGTATTTGTTTTAATTTTGATGATTTTGTTAATGTTAATATTATAGTTCAAGAGCTTTATCAGGCATGATTTTCAGAACTTCTAGACGAGTAACTGTCACATATTGTGATATTAGGATTCTGTTGTCTTAAATATTATTGAGGACTTGAGCATTTTGGGCAGGTTATATTTATTGATAAAGCTAAATTGATATATTCTGTTTTAATATTATATCAAAACCTGGCAATTGGTAACCTCTTAAAGCTTAGTTGTGATGCAAAATATGAAACCATTCAATGAACTTTTCATACAGTGTTTGAAGTTCACAGTCCACAAGACCATCTTCATTTGTGACACCAGTTGCAAAGTTCAGGAGTTTATAAGACTATCCTCAGGTTTGATAATTCACTAGGAGGACTCACAGAACTCACTGAATGGTTTGTTACAGTGAAAGGATACAGATTAAAGCCAGCCAAAGGAAGAGGTGTATAGAGCAGAGTTCTGAACCTGGAGTTTCACTGTCCTCTCCCCGTGGAGTCATGGACAGTGCTGCATTCACGATAATGATGTGTGACAGTTTGCATGGAGTGCTGCCAGCCAGAGAAGCTCAGCTGAGCTTTGGTATCCAGTTTTCTTGGGGCTGTGTAGGTGACTGCTTGAGCAGCTGATCTCTCATCTCCAGCCCTGTAAGGAAGAGCTGACACCTTTAGTCTCCACCCCTTTCTGGAGATACAGCAGCCACCATGTGGCCAAAGAAACAAAAACATAATTATTAGGCAGGATTTCCAAGGGCCTGAAGATTACCTCCCAGTAGCCAAGAGTAACTGTCAGACCTCTCTTTGGGTATAATAAGTTCTCTCCTATACACTATTATATTAAAATCTGTTAGCTTATCTTGGTTCTTTGATGGCATCTTTTAACCCATGCATGATTCTTTAGTATTATGAATTGGTCATTTGGAAAATACTGTCTCATTGAATTTATGCACATCATTCAAATGTTGATACATTTCTAAATATTGGGAAGCTGTCAGACTCATAGTGTTGGATATGAGTTTTTCAGCATTCTAATTTTGACCTGAAAGCTTGCATTTTATTATTAGCAACAAAATACTATTAGTTGTTTTTCTTGAAGTAGACTTACTTTGTTTCTTTCCTAAGAGGGTGCCTACCAAATGACCAGATTTTAATAACCATGGTTCGTTAGTTATTCTTTCAAGTAAAAATGGTGTTCAGATTTAAAGCATCTGATTGAGCTCATAATTCAACTAATGGCAGTTCCTTTCCTTGTGACATCAGACTTCGGTGTGGAACTAGAGGGCTTTATACATACTTCCTATTTTGTCACAAAACATTTTTTAAAAATTGTATTCAAGGATTTCAGTTTAATAAATCAGTGCGTTTTACTGCTTCATAAAGAACATTGAAACTGGCTTAAAAAAAACCCAATGGAGTGGCAGTAAAGAAGCAAAATGAATGTCAGTATAGTTTGGTGTAAGTTGTCTTGAGTTGTGTGAAGGTCCCAGGAGTTTTATCCACCATTGCTTTTATGCCATTGGAGGAAATGTCAGCATAGTACAAAAGGCAAAAAGCATCTTGCTGTAATTAGGAAAATAGTTTGACCTTGAAGTCACCCCTGAAAATAGTAACCCAGTAATCCTTGGACCAAACTTTGAAAACCATCGTTCTTAATAAAATGTGAGATGATTATTTTTATGCTGGGTAATTGGTGAATGAATATGTGTTACATTTCCATTCTATCTGTTTTTATTTCCCTAGCAAGGGAAATAATGGACTTTTAAAACTAATTTTTTATTTTGGCTTTATTCTTATTAGAAATAGAATGTCACAGTATGGATTGGAGAATAATTAACAAGTTGGCCATTCTTAAGTGTATTTATTCTTATCATAATCAAATAAGCTTATTATTTTTTAGGCTTATTTTGTGCTTTAATTGGGACATCCCAGGTGGCTCAGTGGTAAAGAATCCACTTGCCAGTGCAGGAGATGCAGTTTTAATCCCTGTATCAGGAAGGAGTAGGAAGTGACAACCTGCTCCAGTGTTCTTGCCTAGAAAATTCCATGGACAGAGGACCCTGATGGGCTGTAGTCCATGGGGTCACAAAGAGTTGGATGCAACTAACCATGCATGTGGTTTAATTGGAGCCATTAAATCATTAATTCTAGTCTTTGCAGCCAAAGATGGAGAAGCTCTGTACAGTCAACAGAAACAAGACCGGGAGCTGACTATGGCTCAGATCATGTACTCCTTATTGCCAAATTCAGACATAAATTGACGTAAGTAGGGGAAACCACTAGACTATTCGGGTATGACCTAAATAAAATCCCTTAAAGTGGAAGTGACAAATAGATTCAAGGGATTAGATCTGATAGAGTGCCTGGAGAACTATGATTGGAGGTTCATGACATTGTACAGGAGGCAGTGGTCAAGACCATCCCGAAGAAAAAGAAATGCAAGAAGGCAAAATGGTTGTCTGAGAAGGCTTTCCAAATAGCTGAGAAAGGAAGAGAAGCTAAAAGGCAAAGCAGAAAAGGAAAGATATACCCATCTGAATGCAGAGTTCCAAAGAATAGCAAGGAGAGATAAGAAAGCCTTCCTCAGCAATCAATGCAAAAAGTAGAATCGGAAAGACTAGAGACCTCTTCAAGAAAATTAGAGATACTTAAGGGAATGTTTCATGCAAAGATGGGCTCGATAAAGGACAGAAACGGTGTGGACCTAAGAGAAGCAGAAGATATTAAGAAGAGGTGGCAAGAATACACAGAAGAACTGTACAAAAAAGATCATCATGACCCAGATAACCACAATGGTGTGATCACTCACCTAGAGCCAGACATCCCAGAATGTAAAGTTAAGTGGGCCTTAGGAAGTATCACTATGAAAAAGCAAGTGGAGGTGATGGAATTTCAGTTGAGCTATTTCAGATCCTGAAAGATGATGCTGTGAAAGCACTGCACTCAATGTCAGCAAATTTGGAAAACTCAGCAGTGCTTACAGGACTGGAAAAGGTCAGTTTTCATTCCAATCCCAAAGAAGGGCAATGCCAATGAATGCTCAAACTACTGCACAATTGCACTCATCTCACACACCAGCAAAGTAATGCTCAAAATTCTCCAAGCAAGGCTTCAACAGTACATGAACAATGAACTTCCAAATGTTCTAGCTGGATTTAGAAAAGACAGAGGAACCAGAGATCAAATTGCCAACATCCGTTGGATCATCGAAAAAGCAAGAGAGTTCCAGAAAAACATCTTCTGCTTTATTGACTACACCAAAACCTTTGACTGTGTGGATCACAACAAATTGTGGAAAATTCTGAAAGAGATGGGAATACCAGACCACCTGACCTTCCTCCTTAGAAATCTGTGTGCAGGTCAGAAAGCAACAGTTCGAACTGGACATGGAACAACAGACTGGTTCCATCAGGAAAGGAGTATGTCAAGGCTGTATATTATTACCCCGCTTATTTAACTTGTATGCAGAATACATCATGCAAGATGCAGGACTGAATGAAGCACAAGCTGATATCAAGATTGCCAGGAGAAATGTCTATAACCTCAGATATGCAGATAACACCACCCTTATGGCAGAAAGTGAAGAACTAAAGAGCCTCTTGATGAAAGTTAAAGAGGAGAGTGAAAAAGTTCGTTTGAAACTCAACATTTGGAAAACTAAGTTCATGGCATCTGGCCCCATAACTTCATGGCAAATATATGGGGAAACAGTGAAGACTTTATTTTTCTGAGCTCCAAAATCACTGCAGATGGTGATTGCAGCCATGAAATTAAAAGACCCTTGCTCCTTGGAGGAAAACCCATGACCAACCTAGACAGCATTACTTTGCCGACAAAGGTCCGTGTAGTCACAGCTATGGTTTTTCCAGTAGTCATGTATGAATGTGAAAGTTGGACTATAGAGAAACCTGAGTGCCGAAGAATTGATGCTTTTGAACTATGGTATTGGAGAAGACTCTTGAGAGTCCCTTGGAATGCAAGGAGATCCAACCATTCAATGCTGAAGGAAATTAGTCCTGAATATTCTTTGGAAGGATTTGGCCACCTGATGTGAAGAACTGACTCATTTGAAAAGACCCTGATGCTGGGAAAGATGGAAGGCAGGAGGAGAGGGGGACAACAGAGGATAAGATGGTTGGATGGCATCACCAGCTCTATGGACATGAGTTTGAGCAAGCTCTGGGAGTTGGTGATGAACAAGGAAGCCTGGCATGCTGCAGTCCATGGGGTCTCAAACAGTTGGACACTGAGTGACTGAACAGAACCGAAATCATTAATAGACAGAATTATCTCATGTTTTTGAGTTATATAAGCTTTTCAAACCAAGAAGCCACATTTTGCCTACACTTTAGGTGAAAACATCCCTGACTAATGTGGTTGTGGTGATTTAGTCCCTTAAATTGTGTCCAACTCTTACCAACCCATGGACTGTAGCCTCCTAGGCTCCTTTGTCCATAGGATTCTCCAGGCAAGAATACTGGAGTGGGTTGCTGTTTCCTTCTCCAGGGGATCTTCCCGACCCAGGGATCGAACCCAGGTCTCCTACAGTGCAGGCAGATTCTTTACAGACTGAGTTATGAGGGAAGCGTAGCTAACTAAGGTGGTCATCAGTTCAGTTCAGTCGCTCAGTCATGTCCGACTCTTTGTGACACCATGGACAGCAGCATGCCAGGCCTCCCTGTCCATCATCAGCTCTTGGAGTCTACTCAGACTCAGGTCCATTGAGTTGGTGGTGCCATCCAACTGTCTCATCCTCTGTCGTCCTCTTCTCCTGCAGGAGGAGAGGAGGAGAAGGTGGTCATAAGGTACAGTTAATCTCAAGGCAAAGGAAAGTTCTTGTGTTACGTATCATATCCATAGTGGGAAAATCCTCCCAAATCTTACCTTGCTCTGTAGTAGCGTAACGTTACAATGTCTGCTTATTTAACATGTGTTTCCTCACTAGGTAAGTTCTTTCAGGTCAAGTGCTGTTTGTTTCTTGTTCATTGTTGTATGCTTCAGTGCTTGCTGCAGTCTAGGCCTATAATAATTTTTGTTGTTGAAATTTCTTTTTTAATTAATTAATTTATTTTTTAAATTTTACTTTACAATACTCTATTGGCTTTGCCATACATCGACATGAATCCACCACAGGTGAAATTTCTTTAGATTTTTTTATAATGTGACTTCTGCTTATTTTTCCACCCTTATCACTAAACCTCCCTTTTTGCAGTTTCTGTGCTGATCATAGCATAGAGTCGGCAGGCTCTCTGACTTAGCTTGTGTTTTTTCTTCTACCTAGACCCTTTTCCTCATCTGTCTGGAAAATTCACTGTATTCAAACCTTGGTTAGATATTACATCCTCAGTAAATTCCTTCTGGATCTCATGAATGAAAGTAATAGATCTCATGTTATTGTAACCAGAATCATTATTTAGTACATAAAAATAGTTAGCTTTGGGGTCTGGAGTCAGGCCTGGAATCTGTCTTGCCTCCATCACTTACTAGCTGTGTGACTTTGGATGGTTAGTTAATTTCTTTAACCTTCAGTTTTCCCATATGTAAAATGGAAATAATTGGGTTATTATAACAGTTTTAAAGCTCATACTATTCCATGAAGCCTTAGTNTCTGTCTTGCCTCCATCACTTACTAGCTGTGTGACTTTGGATGGTTAGTTAATTTCTTTAACCTTCAGTTTTCCCATATGTAAAATGGAAATAATTGGGTTATTATAACAGTTTTAAAGCTCATACTATTCCATGAAGCCTCCTACACAGTGTTTGACACAAGAGTAACTGCTCATTAAATGTTAACTGATTATTATTATTAATTGTAATGCTTTAACTCATAAAGGTTATTCATATACTTGACTCTGACTAAACTAAGTCCTTCAGAGTCAGAAACAGAGTCTTATTTAATAACCATAGCTCTACTTTCTAGAACAGTCTTAGATCAAGACTATATGGACTGTTACTGGAATATGTAAAATAAGCTTAATTCTGATTATTATTGTTCTGCAGTGATTTTCACCACAAATGAGAGTATTTGTACTGCTTTGCAATACTTTGCATGTACTAGATTCTTAATTCATTATTGTGTTAATGAACATACGGACAAAACTCAGGGAGGTTGGACTACTTATTGTTACTGTTTATAGTGTATAATTGGTCATTATCTGCTGATCTGGTGTTTTTCCCTGTGTAAATATTTCTGTTGATACTATGCTACAGCGAAATAGTTTGACCAAATGTTTTCATTGGCTTTAGGGAGCAAAAGAAATAAAAAGAGTGACTTTCCTGGCAGTCCAGGGTTTCAGACTTTGAGCTTCCAGTGCTGGAGGCACATGGGTATGATCCCTGGTTGGGGAACTAAGATCCCATATGCCATATGGTGCATCTAAGTAAATAAAATTGATAAAAAGGAATAAAGGAAATAGAAGATTGTCTTTTGCTATTAATAATGTAGCGGTGATTTTTTTTTCCTTCCAGAAACGAAATCCTGAAGTTCGACATGTAGATTTAGAGATATTATAGATTTGATGGGATGAATCACCTTGGAACCAAGTTTGCAAAGACTACTTTCCCATCCTAAGGGAGTCAATGCCATTCAGAAGCCGTTTATTTGAAGATGGAGGAAGTATTTATATGAAAAGGGCAATTCAACAGTCCATAGAACTAAAACAGCTTCTTCTAAGAGACATATTACAAGTTGAATCAATTTGAAAATCATGTTTTTATGTTTCAATGGGAAACGTTTTAGTTACTTTAAATTGTTCATAATTTCTTATTTTAGCCTGTCAGTGTGTATTGTACCTGCAATCATGTTTCCTTCCTTCACATGGGTAAAAATAAGCAGCATCCGTAAGATTTTGATTTTTTATTTTGTTGCCAGTGAAGATTTCACTCCATCAAAACCTGTCAGTCTTGAACATTCTGGCTAAATCTTCTATTCTGGTTTTTAAAACAGTCACTTCGTTTTCAAACTCTGTCTTTCCTTATAGAATGTAGAAATTATTTCAACATAGCTTGTATTTTTGCCCTGAGCACTAAGAAGAACACTGTCCTAATAACTTAGTTATCCTTAAATGTTCATTCCAGTAGGACTTTGTTACTAAATTGAAGGAAGATAACTTCAGTACTCTCTTTTAGGTCATAGCTAGTTGCCATTTTGTAAAATTTCTTTTCTCTCCTTTGTTTTTTCTTTTCCTTATTTAGTTTAATTTTTCTAATGGTAGGAAGTATAACTCTAGATGTTTCCATGGGCCAATGTGATGACTGGTTTCTAGTGTTTGTTTTTGACTGGCTCCAGTGCTGCCATGTGCATTTACTAGGAGATAATGCGTTTATAAGCATTTTGACATTCTGTAAAGTGGACTAGAAATATTTATAATTTTACAGACACCACAATGTTTTATTTTTAATTTATTTTAAAAGAGGCACTACTTATGTAAATCTGAACTGTGTGATATTTCTTGCTTTAAGAGATAGAGACGTAAACCTCTTATATAGAAACTTGTGACCATGACTTTATTTAATATCATAGTCAGTAGTATAACATGAGTTTCTTGAAGTTACAAATGGGCATTTAGCATAATGATTATAAATTATGTAAGTAGCTTTCTAATGATCATAAAGTATCAAGTTGAAAAAACATGCAATTCAGTAATTAAAAACAGTGCAAAACTACAGCTGTGTCTCTCCATTCATCAAACCAGTTCACATGCACTTTAAATTGTTCAGGTACCGATGAGCATTGTCCATGCAAGAGTGATGGCTGGATGAATATTCTCTTTGCTGGATAAGGGGGTGTTTAAGGACCTAGGTCAGTGTCTATAAACGTATTTAGATTGAAGTTTATCAATTATAGCAAATTGTAATGCCAGAAACAAAAAATAAACATTTGATTAAAGGGTTTTTAGTGGTAATTTTTTGACCCAGAACTGTCATTTACTGGAAAATTGTGAAAATCTAGTTTGCTGTACATTTTTTACCATTACAAAACGTTTTGCATGCTGTACATTTTAAGTGAAATAACATTCCAATTTTATTTTTTAAGATATAAAACTCTTTTATACATATACCTGTTCAGTTCAGTATACACCCACAATTTGTTCTTACGGTTTCAAATTCTTCACCCTTTTTAGGAAACTTTTTTTACCCATTATAATTCACTCTATATTTTCCATATTCTTCCCTCCCCTTTCCCACCTGCCATTTTGTTATCTATGTCAGTGCCATATGGAAAGGTACCAAATTATATCCAATTTCCTCCTAGTAAAATTACTCTGAAAAATACCACATAGCTGGACAAGAATATTAACTTACTAAAAAAAAATCTCAAGTTGATGTGCAGTAGTTACTCCAAATGGTAGATTTTATTTAAAGGACTCCCTGAAAGAAGCCAATTCCTGATACTTCTTTGGCTTTTCTAATCTGATTTTGATTGAAGTAATACCTAATTGAAGGTTATGTTTCTGTCCTTTCTTCCTGATCTTGTCCTGCACTGATATTTTAAAGTTTAAGTGAAATTTGACATAAAGAGGTACAGCCTGTCTAGGAATTTAATGTATAACAACACTAGTCTTTGTTTTCTTTTAAATGAGAGTCAAATTTGAATTTTGAAATCAGGGAATTTGATCCCCTTTCTTTAAAACTAAGATAATATCTACTGTTGGACAGAGAAGAGGTCAGTTAAGGCCATTACCTCTCTTTGTATTAAGCTGAAATCTGGAAACTAGCAAAGGTGAAATATACTTGTTTTCAGTCCTGGCTGTAAGTAACAGGCCCCAGACTATGGAAGGTGGCATGTCTGTCAGACCACAGCAGAGGATGAGTAGAGATCTATTTTTAAGTGGACTATGTTAGTGGCCAGTAATATTCAGTTCCAAAGGGAGATTCGTGAAAATGTAAGAATCAGACTGGAAAACCTTCAAGTTTTTTAAAAAATAAACTTATATCTGCATACATCCTCCTACACACCAAATAACCCAGCAACAAAATGGCATTAGATTTGAATTTTGAGTGTATGACTTCAGTGTGTTACCTTAATTATCCTGTACTTTGGGTAATGCTTTTTGGTAAAATTATACCATCTAGAGGAAATGGCTTAAGTTTTAAATCTGATAACTTTTTGAGAATGCTGGAAACTATAGAAAATTGCACAGGCATTTGGAATTTATACTGTTTTTCTTAGATTGCATTTGTCAAGCTTTGGCATTTCTTTTAAATGTGATGACCCTCAATTTGCCAGACTGTCAGAAGTCAGTGAAGCAAAGAATTGAAGGTAAAATGTTGATTCAGAGATTGTCCCCCCTAAATCCCTCATCTTTGTCTCTGAAATGGAACTTTGGAAAGCGTTTATAGAGAAGATTGGTCTGGCAGCCTTTATATTTGCATTTAAGTTTACTAGCATCTCTAGACTTGGTTTTATGGAAAAGAGAAAATTTTTGTTTCAATTACATTGTATTTCATCTGTCTGATCTCTGTGGCAGGTTAGATTTCCCTGGTCCCTCAGGATGCATTCTTCCTTAACAAATGTTGTATGTAAATAAGAATATTTTGCTTCTTAGTTTGGGATTTTTCCCCCCTGATAAATAAATGTTTGTTAAATACTTCTTTACCTCATGTGCTAACCTTAAATATCATGTCTTTGTTTCCAAACAATTTATTATTTCTTGAGCATGGTTATTTATTTGTGGATGTCCTCAGTTTTACAAAACTAAGATATAAAAACCCTTGTTTTATAATCATTTTCAATATAAAGAGAACTATTATTAATTACTGTTAGGATATCATGTGCTTGGTAATGTGAAAATTAAAAAATTTATATTCCTTAGTGACACATACTGTACTGTATCACTACATTTTGACAAAATAAGATTATTGGAACATGTTAGTTGGTTTATGTCTTTTGAGATATACCTATATAGTATATTTAGGGGGAAAAAAGTATAAAAATTAAAACAACATAAGATTGAGCCTAGAGCCAGCCTGCAGTGGGTTCCAGATTGAATTCTGTATTAATCCTGCGAGAAGCCCAACTGTGTTTCCTTTTTCACAAGAAACTGAGCCACATTAGTTATTCAAAGTAATTCGTTTTGAGACGGCATATCTCCCTCCAAATCAAAACATATTGAAAATAAAAGCAGTACAGTTTAGAATTTGTGAAGCAAAATACAAAATATTCGTGTGTCTTTAAGAGCTTGTAGAAGTTTTAAAATAGACAAAAGTAAAAAAAAAAAAAATCCGTTGTATATAATGGCTATCAACAGGATAATTTGAGCTGTTTATGCCAAGTACCATTTTTTATGTACCTGCATCCCTCAGAGATTGCAGGTTCTGTCCCAGACCACTGCAATAAAGCAAGCATTAAAGCAAGTCATACAAAGTTTTTGGCTTCCCATTGCATATAAAAGTTATTTTGGACTTGACTGGTAGTTCAGTGGCTGACTCCGTGCTCCCAGTGCAGGGGGCCTGGGTTTGATTCCTGTTCAGGGAGCTAGATCCCACATGCCACAACTTAAGAGTCTGCATGCTGCAACTAAAGTTCCCCAATGCAGCAGCTAAAAAAAAATTAAAATCTTTTTTTAAAAATTAAAAAATTTTAAGAAAGGATTACACATGCCAAAAATGAAGACCTAGCACAGCCAAATAAATGTTTAGAAGTTATGTTTAGAGTATACTGTTGTCTATTAAGTGTGCAATAGCATTATGCCTACAAGCACGATGTAAATACCTTAATTTAAAAGTACTTAATTGCCAAAAAATGCTAACCATCATCTGGGCCTTTTGAGAGGCCTCATGCTGATGGAGAGTCTTGTCTTGATGTTGATGGCTGCTGACTGACCAGGGTGGTGGCAGTTGCTGAAGACTGAGAGTTGCTGTGGCAATTTCTTAAGGTAATAAAGTTTCCCTACATCATTGGACTTGCTTTCTTGAACAGTTTCTCTGTGGCACGCTATGTCATTTGATAGCATTTTACCCACAGTAGAACTTTGTAGATTCTCCAATTTTCTATACAATAGAAAATTGAAGTTAATCTTCCCAAACCCTGCCCTGCTTTATCAATTAAATTTACATTATGTTTCTGTTCATAATAACATCTACAATGGTGAGCCCTTTCCAGGTTTTCAATCGACTTTACCCAGATCCATCAGAGGAATCACTACAACTTTATGAAATATATTTCTTAATTAGATTTGAAAGTCTTGGTCCATGGGCTCCAGAATGGATGTTGTGTTAGCAAG
This sequence comes from Neotragus pygmaeus, assembly GCA_006410875.1. Taxonomy (NCBI): domain Eukaryota; kingdom Metazoa; phylum Chordata; class Mammalia; order Artiodactyla; family Bovidae; genus Neotragus; species Neotragus pygmaeus. The sequence goes on from SJYV01055809.1 coordinate 563,633, forward strand.
CATGAAAATATTAGTTTTGTGGTACATCTCCATCAGAGCTCTGGGGTGACCAGGTAGTTGTCAGTAATGGAGAAGCTCCATACAGTCAGCAAAAGCAAGTTCTATATCTGACTGGCTCAGATCGTGAGCTCTGCAATATTCAGACTTAAATTGAAGAAAGTAGGGAAAACTACTAGGCCGTTTAGGTATGACCTAAATCAAATCCCTTAACGATTATACAGTAGAAGTGACAAATAGATTTCAAGAGATTAGATCTGATAGAGTGCCTGAAGAACAATGGATGGAGGTTCATAACACTACAGGAGGAGGTAACTGAAATCGTCTCAAAGAAAGAAATGCAAGAAGGCAAAATGGTTGTCTCAGGAGGCCTTACAAACTGAAAGAGAAGCGAAAGGCAAAGTAGAGAGGGAAAGATATGTAGTGTTCCAAAGAATAGCAGGGAGAGATAAGAAAGCCGCCTTAAGTGAACCGTGCAAAGAAATAGAGAAAAACAATAGGTCAAGACCAGAGGTCTCTTAAAGAAAATTAAGAGATACCAAGGAAACACTTCATGTAAAGATGGGCTCGATAAAGGACAGAAATCGTAAAAACCTAACTGAAACAGAAGAGATTAAGATGAGGTGGCAAAAATATACAGAACTGTTCAAAAAAGATCTTAATGACCCAGATAACCATGATGGTGTGATCACTTACTAAGATCCAGACATTCTGGAGTGTGAAGTCAGGTGGGCCTTAGGAAGTATTACTTCAAACAAAGCTAATGGAGGTGATGGAATTCCAACTGAGCTATCTCAAATCCTAAAAACAATGCTGTTAAAATGCTGCGTTCAACATGCCATCAAATTTGGAAAACTCCACAGTGGCCATAGGACTGGAAAAAGTTCTCTTCATTCCTTTGCAAAGAAAGGCAATGCCAAAGAATGCTCAAACTACTGCACAATTGTGCTCACTTCATATGCTAGAAAAGTAATGGTCAAAATCCTTCAAACTAGGCGTCAGCAATACATGAACTGAGAACTTCCATATATAAAAGCTGGATTTAGAAAAGGCGGAGGAACCAGAGATCAAATTGCCAACATCATTGGATCATAGAGCAAGAGCAATATTTTGAAAGGAATTTTTTTTTTTTGAGCTGTGTGTTTCACCAGTTGTCTTAAAATATTCAGTAAACCTTGTAAACAGATATGTTGTCTTCTGAAGGCTTTGTTCTTCCACTCATAGAGCAGTTAGAGTAAATTGAGCCTAACTTTTAAGGGCCCTAGCATTTTTGGCATGGTAAAAGAGCATTGGCTTCAAGTCATCAGCTGCCTTAGCCCCTAACAAAACAATCAGTCTGCTCCTTGAAGCTTTGAAGCCAGGCATTGACTTCTCTTTAGCCATGACAGTCCTAGAGGGCATCTTCCAATATAAGGCTGTTTTGTCAACACTGAAAATCTGTTACATAGTTTAGCCACCTTCATTTATTATCTGAGCTAGATCTTCTAGATAACTTGTGGCAGCTTCTACATTAGCACTTGCAGCTTCTCCATTACACTTGCTAATATAAAGTCCTATATTAGCACTTTTATATTATGGAAATGGCTTCTTACCTTAAACTTCATGAACCAACCTTTGCTAGCTTCAAACTTTTCTTCTGCAGCTGCCTCATCTCTCTCAGCCTTCACAAAGTTGGAGAGAGTTAGGTAGGGCCTTGCACTGGATTAGGCTTAAGGAATGCTGTGGCTTGTCTTCCAGCCAGACTACTAAAACTTTCTCCATATAAGCAATAAGACTTCTGTTTTCTTATCATTCATCTGTTCACTGGAGTAGCACTTAAAATTTCCTTCAAGAACTTTTCCTTTGCATTCACAACCTGGCTAGTCAGTGCAAACTTTTGGCCAGTCTTGCTAAGTTTGACAATGTATGAAATCTTCACAAAATTTCTGGATTTTTATCAATATGCTCTTATGTCTCCCATCATAGAAAATGAACTAAAACAAACATCGATCACACACACACTCATGAATTCCTAAAACAAAAAAACCCTTCCAACTACTTTCCCAATTTTCTGTTTCCCTTTACAGGAAAAAAGCTCAAAGGAGTCATCTATATTTGCTGCTCTTTTTTCCCCTGTTTTCATTCTCTCTGTGCTAACCCTGTCCTTAACCTCCATACTACTAATACGATGGTCAATCTTAAATGATCATTTGACTTGACCTACCAGCAACATGTGATGCTGAATCTTTGACTTTCTGAACCCCACTCTCGAGTTCTCCTCCTGCCTCACAGGCCTCTTTTCCAGTCTCTTCTGCAAGTTATTCCTCATTTCCCTTACCTCCAAGAATTGGCATGTCCCAGGGTTACATCTCTTCTCCGGCCATACTCATTCACTGGGTGACTCAATTCTATGCCTTCAAAAACCACTATTTATTGAAATCTGAATTTTCTATCTTGAACCCTAGGTTCATACACCCAGTTGCCAACTTGACATTCCACTGGGCTAAATTAGGTGATTGGTCCTGATTATCCACTGCCCTTATGAAAGAAAATTACACGTCCCTGTTGAATAATTATCCCATGGCCATAAGACCTACAGTCTATTAACATCAGACTTTGTCATGCAACAGGCTTTGGCTAATATATTGTGAGCATGAGTGGTATATGCCATATCTTAGCAGATGTCTAGTTTTTTAAACTGAAGTATAGTTGATTTACAGTGTTGTGTTAATCAAGCAGATGTTTTAAGAGCTATTGCATGATTCTATCATAGCTTTTTTCCCTCTTTCTTGAGAGTGGCATGTTCCAGATAGGGGCTGTTTTATTTTAATGTGGTTTCCTGAATAAAAAAGGCACATGCAACAGAAAGACAACCAACCCATAACCATTGCAATGTGAGCATTACTGAGATTTGGGAGAACACTAATATCTCAAATTCAACATATCAAGAAAGAAAACCCAGTTTCTTCGTCTCACCTTCAAAACAATTCTCTTGCAGTCTTTTCCTCCTCATTAAGTGACATCTTCATCCTTTCAGTTGGCCTAAACTTTGGCTTTATGCCTGGCTCCTCTTTATTTTTCATATAATGAACATTCAACCCCTTAGCAAGATCTATGGGCTCTTGCTCCAAAATATACTTAGAATCTACTTCTCAGCATCTCAATTATTATCTTCATGTCAGCCATAATCATATCTTGCTTGAATTTTCAAAATAGACCCTTCAGTGATTTCCTCCTAATCCTAGCCCTCACATGGCTTCAATGCAGCAGCTTGTGATTTTTTGAAAAAATATTAGATCATGTCACTTCTCGAAGCCCTCCCTGTAGTTTCTCATCTCATACAGACTAACAAAGTCTGTTTGGACGAAGCTTACAAGTCCTCCATGATGAGTTTCTCCACCATCTTTCAGACTCCATTTTCTCCCTCCCTGTTCCAGCTAGACTGGCCTCCTTTCTGCTTTTTATACATCCTAAGTATGCTTTCCACCTAGGGCCTTTGTACTGCCTGAAATACTCTTGCCACCACATGCCTGCACAGTATGTTGCTTTGCTTCTTCAAATACCTGTTCAAAGGCTACCTTAACAGGGACTTCCCTGGTGGTCCATTGGCTAAGACTCTGGCTCCCAATGTAGGGGGCCGGGGTTCAACCCCTGGTCAGGGAACTAGATCCCACATGCCACAGCTAAGAGTTTGCACATGCTGCAACAAAGATCAAAGATTCCACAAGTGGCAAATAAGACCTGGTGCAGCCAAATAAATAAGTAATTTTTTTTTAAAAGCATAAAGTTTACTTTATCAGTGAGGCCTTTCCTCACCAGCCTTTATAAAGTAGCAAACCCTCTCCATTTCTCTCCCCACACCTCTAATTTTTCCTTGTTTTATTTTTGACAATAGCATTTATTACCTGCATACTATAATTTTATTTTGTTTATTGTCTATCTCTACTAACATGTAACATCCATGAGAGCTGGATCTCCAGAAACTAGATTGGCATCTAGATTGGCATAGTAGGCATTCAATAAATATATGTTGACAAGGGAATATTTCATGTATGATGCTCTCTCTAGAGGTATAAAAGTTTAAAAAAATAGACTCACAGTCTAGTTAAAATGACTAGCGCAGCGCAGCTGCATGGGCACATCCAAGGGCAGAGAAGCCCCAGCAAGAAGAAGGTGCTGGAGCAGTGGCTAGGTGGCACTGGAGCGACTTTGAGGAGATATCCCATGTCCAAGGGCAAAGGAAAAGCCCCAGCAAATGGTAGAAGGGGAAAGATTGTGTTTAGAATCAAACCCCATACCTGCCAGAGACTTTCAAAGGACTCAAATATATTTTGTGCACAATAGGACCCAAAGACCCCACAGAGGCTGAGACAGAACCGTGTTTGGTGTCTCCTGCGGAGGTATGGGTCAGCAGTGGACAGCTGCAGGGGAAGGGGCTCTGGGTGCAGCAGACTTGGGTATGGCATAAGCCCTCGTGGAGAAGGTCACCATTACCCCACCACAGAGAACACACTGGTCATAGCAAACATGCTCTTCCAACAACACAAGAGAAGATTCTACACATGGACATCACTAGATGGTCAATATAGAAATCAGACTGATTATATTCTTTGCCGCCAAAGATGGAGAAGCTCTATACAGTCAGCAAAAACAAGACTGGGAGCTGACTGTGGCTCAGATCATGAATTCCTTAGTGCCAAATTCAGATGTAAAGTGAAGAAAGTAGGGAAAACCACTAGACTATTCAGGTATGACCTATATCAAATGCCTTACGATTACACAGTAGAAGTGAGAAATGGATTAAAGGGATTAGATCTGATAGACAGAGTGCCTGAAGAACTATAGACAGAGGTTCGTGACATTGTACAGGAGACGGAACAAGACCATCCACAACAAAAAGAAATGCAAAAAGGCAAAATGGTTGTCTGAGGAGGCCTTACAAACAGCTGTGAAAAGAAGAGATGTGAAAAGCAAAGGAGAAAAAGAAAGATATACCCATTTGAATGCAGTGTTCCAAAGAATAGCAGGAGAGATAAGAAAGCCTTCCTCAGCGATCAATGCAAAGAAATAGAGGAAAACAATAGAATGGGAAAGACTAGAGATCTCTTCAAGAAAATTAGAGATACCAAGGGAACTTTCCATGCAAAGATGGGCACAATAAAGGACAGAAATGGTATGGACCTAACAGAAGCAGAAGATAATAAGAAGAGGTGGCAAGAATACACAGAACTATACAAAAAAGATCTTCATGACCCAGATAACCACAATGGTGTGATAACTCACCTAGAGCCAGACATCCTGGAATGCAAAGTCAAATGGGCCTTAGGAAGCATCACTACAAACAAAGCTAGTGGAGGTGATGGAATTTCAGTTGAGCTATTTCAAATCCTGATAGATGATGCTGTGTAAGTGCTGCACTCAATATGCCAGCAAATTTGGAAAACTCAGCAGTGGCCACAGGACTGGAAAAGTCAGTTTTTTATTCCAATCCCAAAGAAAGGCAATGCCAAAGAACGCTCAAACTACCACAC
>SJYV01055809.1:570285-580336 GCA_006410875.1 Neotragus pygmaeus
TTCCAGATAAACATCTATTTCTGCTTTATTGACTATGCCAAAGTTTTTGACTGTGTGGATCACAATAAACTGTAGAAAATTCTGAAAGAGATAGGAATGCCAGACCACCTGACCTGCCTCTTGAGAAACCTGTACAGGTCAGGAAGCAACAGTTAAAACTGGACATGGAACAACAGACTGGTTCCAAATAGGAAAAGGAGTACGTCAAGGCTGTATATTGTCACCCTGCTTATTTAACTTATATGCAGAGTACATTCTGAGAAACGTTGGGCTGGAAGAAGCACAAGCTGGAATCAAGATTGCTGGGAGAAATATCAATAACTTCAGATATGCAGATGACACCACCCTTTGGCAGAAAGTGAAGAAGAACTAAAGAGCCTCTTGATGAAAGTGAAAGAGGAGAGTGAAAAAGTTGGCTTAAAGCTTAATTAACATTCAGAAAACGAAGATCATGGCATCTGGTCCCATCACTTCATGGCAAATAGAAGGGAAAACAGTGGAAACAGTGTCAGACTTTATTTTGGGGGCTCCAAAATCACTGCAGATGGTGACTGCAGCCATGAAATTAAAAGACACTTACACCTTGAAAGAAAAGTTATGACCAACCTAGACAACAGCAAAGAATTGATGCTTTTGAACTGTCGTGTTGGAGAAGACTTTTCAGAGTCCCTTGGACAGCAAGGAGATCCAACCAGTTCATCCTAAAGGAGATCAGTCCTGGGTGTTTATTGGAAGGACTGATGTTGAAGCTGAAACTCCAGTACTTTGGCCACCTGATGCAAAGAGCTGACTCTTTTAAAAGACCCTGATGCTGGGAAAGTTTGAGGGTGGGAGTAGAAGGGGACGACAAAGGATGAGATTGTTGGATGGCATCACTGACTCAATGGACATGAGTTTGGCTAAACTCCGGGAAATGGTGATGGACAGGGAGGCCTGGTGTGCTGCGGTTCATGGGGTCACAAGGAGTCAGACACGACTGAGTGAGTGAACTGAACTGAAGTGAACATGAGGTACCCACTGTAAGAGCTTTTTCACCTTTCTAAAATGCTTCAAATACCAAACGACTGTTAAATGGTCGATGTTGAGTTCTTGGGTAACTTTTTATGTAAGTGGATCAGCTTCAATGATGGCTCTCGATTGGTCGTTGTCAACTTCCAATGGCTGGCCATTGAGCTCCTCATCTTCAAGGTTCTAGTCTCATTTTCAAAACATCTTGAACCACCACTGCACTATACATTCATTAGCGGTTCCTGGGCCAAGTGAGTTGTTGGTTTTGCAAGTTGTCTCGGATGCTTTATGACACACTTTGAACTGGAATAAGAATATTGCTCAAATTTGCTTCTGTTTAGCATCATTTTCATAACTAAAACACAAGTAAAATAAATAGCAAGTTATAATTTACTAGCAAAAAACATAAAGTAAGAAATGTGCATTAAAATGTTATATAACATAAGCACATTTATTTAAGAATATTCCAGTATCAAATGGCAAATTTCAACAATGCAAAACTTGCACCAACCTAATACATACACTAAGCAGTAACAATGTTCAATATGACTTTTCTCTTTTTTTGTCACTTAGAGATTTACAGTGTTCATGAACGTGTCTTTTATTGGGTTGATCAAAAAGCTTGTTCAGGTTTTTCCATAAGATGTTTTAGAATATAACAAAAAGATAATTGAAAAGGACCGAAAACTCTTCAACTGTTCTGATATAAATGAAAACATTATAGAGTATAATAAAACTAAGATGTGAGAATTTCTGAATTAGAATTCTAACTCTAATACTCCCTTTCAAAAGGAAATAAGAACCAAACATTTTAAAGGGAAAAGGCTGAAGATAAGCTGCTTTCTTTCAATTATTTCTAAACTTGAGTTTAATACCATTAGATTTCAACTTTCCCATAGGAACTTCCAGCCCTAATAATAGGGGTATATGGTGCTATATAACACAGGATGCCCAGCCTGGTGCTTTCTGATGAACTAGAGGGTGAGATGGGTGGGTGGGAAGGAAGATTCAAGAGGGAGGGGGTATAAATCAGTTATGACTGATTTGCATTGTTGTACAGCAGAAACCAACACCACATTGTAAAGCAATTATCCTCCAATTTAAAAATAAAATTTAAAAAACAGTTGTATTTCGAACTCAACATGGCCGTGTGCTTAATTCTTAATTTATATAATCTGTCATGCTCTTGGATCTCACTATGGGTTATTGTAAAAACAGATACTTCTCTGTCAGAGAAGCCTAGAGAAATTGTCTTATAAAATTGGAAAACTGAAAGAGAAATTTAAAAAACCGAGACTTCAATTGTTGCATTCACTCAACAGATATTTTGTGAGCGCCCTGTGTCACTAGGCTCTGTATACCTCATTCCTACCTAGGCAGTAGGGATAGGAAAGCCTCCTCCAGGCTGTGCCCTTTGAGGTCAGACATAGCGAGTGCGGGGTGGTGTGTTTCAGGAAAGAGGAAAGGAATGTGTACAAAAATATGGTATTGATCTTCAAGTGATAGCTCTGTCTAATTAGGCTCACGCAACCTCATTCTAACAGGAATATCAGAGTGCATTTTCATTCCTGAGAACCTGTTCCTCGAGTGTTCACGCAGACTGTCTCTAGCTGTCAATACTGAATGAATTCCACTCTGCTACATCTCTGCTGGATCTGGAGAGGCATAAAGGATGAGAGTCTCACGCTTATTTTGAAATGGTAGATAGAGTGTCTCCGGTGGTTCAGTAGATTTAACTTGTTTCCTCATAAGTGTAGCTTCAAGGTATTGTTTCTTGCTGGAGTTCTGAACTGTGATTTCTTTGTTCTCAGTAGAAATATTGAATAAATCTGCGAAAACACTAAAACCCATTTTTATTGTAATTTTTCCTATTGAATTCTAGATGTAGCTTTAAGATGATTTAGTAAGAGGTGAAGGGAGAGGTGGCTGTTAAGCTCAGATGGAAGCAGTTTAAAATTTTACAGGCAGTTGTATTTGGTATAAACTTTCTCAGTTTATTCTAAATAGGGAAAAGTTTGGACCTCCAGAACAGATGAAATGGATGTCCAGCTCTTTCCTTTGTTGCCTGGGACTTCTTTCCTGCCCCAGCCTGCAAGGTTCCTCCTAGGTCTCTTAGCTCTGCCTTCATATATCTGAAGCCCAAGGCCTTGCTGTGTCCTGAAGATGGCCTTAGTGTTGCAGTAGGACCAGCCCTCAAGCTTGGCAGTGTTTTCAGACTAAGGTGCTTCAATTTTCTTACAAGTTATTCACTTACTTAATTTTATTGAGGTATAACTGACATATTACATTATATAAGTTTCAGGTACACAGGATTATGAGTCAGTATGTGTATGCATTGTAAAATGATCACCACAAGTTTAGTTAACATCCACCACCAGTCATAGTCATAAACTTTTTTTTTTGTAATGAGAACTTTTAAGAACTACTCTTAGCAATTTTCAAGCATGCAATATAGTATTGTTAACTGGTGCATGGGTGGTTCAGTAGTAGAATTCTTGCCTGCCAGGCAGGAGGCACAGGTTTGATTCCTGGCCCATGCAGCCACAGTGTCCCCTCTGGGGCTTCCCTGGTGGCTCAGATATTAAAAAAATCTGCCTGCAATGCAGAGACCAGGGTTCGATCCCTGGGTCAGGAAGATCCCCTGGAAAAGGGTATGGCAACCCACTACAGTATTCTTGGGCTTCCCTAGTGGCTTGTGGGTCAGATGGTAAAGAATCTATCCACAATGTGGGAGACTTGGGTTCAATGCCTGGGTTGGGAAGATCCCCTGGTGAAAGGAATGGCAACCCACTCCAGTATTCTTGCCTGGAGAATCCCACGGACAGAGGAGCCTGGTGGGTACAGACCATGGGGTCTCACAGAGTCGGACATGACTGAGCAACTAACGCTTTTCTTTCTACTATAGTCACTGTGCTGCATGTTACATCCTCGTGACATTTTTTATAACAAGAAGGATTGTATTTTTCAACTCCTTTCACCAATTTCATCCATTTCACAGCCCCTCCACCAATCTGCTCTGTTTCTGTAAGTTTTTACTTTAAGACTCCACTAGAAGTGATAGCATATAGTATTTGTGTTTCTCTGTCTGACTTACTCCACTTACCATAATGCCCTTGAACATGGTTCATCCATGTTGCTGCAAATGGCAGGATTTCTTCTCTAATGGCAGAATCAGTTCAGTTCAGTCGCTCAGTCGTGTCCGACTCCTTGCGACCCCATGAACTGCAGTACTTCTTGGCTTCCAGTCCATCACCAACTCCCGGAGTCCACCCAAACCCATGTCCATTGAGTTGGTGATGCCATCCAACCATCTCATCCTCTGTCATCCCCTTCTCCTCCTACCTTCAATCTTTCCTACATCAGGGTCTTTTTAAATGAGTCAGCTTTTGGTACCAGGTGGCCCAAATATTGGAGTTTCAGCTTCAACATCAGTTCCTCCAATGAACAACCAGGACTGAACTCCTCCAGGATGGACTGATTGGAACTCCTTGCAGACCAAGGAACTCTCAAGAGTCTTCTCCAACACCACAGTTCAAAAACATCAATTCTTCAGCATTCTGCTTTCTTTATAGTCCAACTCTCACATCCATACACGACTATTGGAAAAACCATAGCCTTGACTAGATAGACCTTTGTTGGCAAAGTAATGTCTCTGCTTTTTAATATGCTATCTATGTTGGTCATAACTTTCCTTCCAAGCAGTAAGTGTCTTTTAATTTCATGGCTGCAGTCACCATCTGCAGTGATTTTGGAGCCCAGAAAAATAAAGTCAGCCACTGTTTCCGCTGCTTCCCCATCTATTTCCCATGAAGTGACATGACCAGATGCCATGATCTTAGTTTTCTGAATGTTGAGCTTCAAGCCAATTTTTTCACTCTCCTCTTTCACTTTCATTAAGAGGCTTTTTAGTTCTTCTTCACTTTCTGCCATAAGGGTAGTGTCATCTGCATATCTGAGGTTATTGAGATTTCTCCCAGCAATCTTGATTCCAGCTTGTGCCTCATCCAGCCCAGCGTTTCTNAGAAGCGGATGACAGAGGATGAGATGGCTGGATGGCATCACGGACTCAATGGACGTGAGTCTGAGTGAAGAACTCCGGGAGTTGGTGATGGACCGGGAGGCCTGGCGTGCTGCAATTCATGGGGTCGCAAAGAATCGGACACGACTGAGCACCTGAGCTGAACTGAACTGAAAGCGCAAGTAAATGTTCCTTTAAAAATAGTCCCTTGTGAGACTCTTGTCTTATTCTAACAATGCTGCCATCTTTAGGATATGTTTGGAACACCTGCTTGGGAGTTAACTACAGTATTTGTAACTCGTTTGTAAAATTAGGCTGATGAGGTGATAGATATCTTCACCTTTTGAGAATAAATGGAATTTGGGGTGAAGCTGTCAAAATCACTTGGATCTAAGACTTATGAATGTGGATGGGTAAGCTAGTTATTATTGGGGGGTGATAAATAAGGAGCAGTATAATGAAATCTGGTTTGTGTTTGTGGCTCGTCATTTCATTTTGTAGGAGGAGCCCCACAAACAACATGAATATTGTTATTACATAGTGAGTTCAAGTCTCTTCAAGGTAGTTACTGATTTGAAGAATAATGTTTACCTGAAGATATAAATTCCGGTTTCTTGGTTAAAGAAATCAGCCTCATTATCTAACAGAGTTTCAAAATATGTGAGGCAAAAGCTGATAGAACTGGAAGAGAGATAAATCCACACAATGCTCCTCTCACAATAATCAATAGGCACTGACTGAAAGTCTTCTATATAAGTATATAGAAGATGTGAACAACACTATCAACTAACTTGATCTATTTTACATTTGTAGTACATTCCATCCTGAAACAGAAATACACATTCTTTTGACGTTCACTCACATTATTTACCAAAAAAGACCTTATGCTTCATGATAAAACATGTGTTGATAAAATTAAAAGGATTTCAATCATGCAAAGTATATTCTTTGACCAAAATGGAATTGAGTTTCAAAACCCATAAAATGTAGAATTAAAATATATGACAGCAATAGCACAAAAGGACAGGAATAGAGAAATAGAAGACTCTTAAACTATTAATGAAGTGTTACACTTTCAAGGCAGCCTGAGCAAGGCTAAAGGACACTATGTTTTAGCAATGCTAAACACATTATTAGCTATATCTCATAGAAAAGAGGTATAGCTAATAAGTCAACAGTGGAGATAAAATGGAAACATAATAAATATTCAGTAAATCCTAAACAAGGAATAAAGAGAAGATGAGACAAAAATCAAATAATAAGATGCTAACTTCAATTCTTATGTTAATTCAAAGTGGTAGATATATTTTTTTTTAATTTATTTATTTATTTATTTTTAAATTTAACTTTACAATACTCTATTGGGTTTGCCATACATCGACATGAATCCACCACAGGTACACACAAGCTCCCAATCCCGAATCTCCCTCCCACCTCCCACCCCCCAACGTCTCTCTGGATCATCCCCATACACCAGCCCCAAGCATCCTGCATCCTGTATCAAATAGAGACTGGTGATTCGTTTCTTACATAATAGTATATATGCTTCTGTGCCATTCTCCCAGATCATCCCGCCCTCTCCTACTCCCTCTGAGGCCAAAAGTCCATTGTCTATGTCTGTGTCCTTTTGTTGTCTCACATACAGGGTCATCATTACTATCTTTCTAAATTCCATATATATGTGTCAGTATGCTGTATTGGTGTTTTTCTTTCTGGCTTACTTCACTCTGTATAATAGGCTCCAGTTTCATCCATCTCATTAGAACTGATTCAAATTTATTCTTTTTAATGGCAGAGTAATACTCCATTGTGTATATATGCCACAGCTTGCTTATCCATTCATCTGTTGATGGACATCTAGGTTGTTTCCATGTCCTGGCTATTATAAACAGTGCTGCGATGAACATTGGGGTACATGTGTCTCTTTCAATTCTGGTTTCCTTGGTGTGTATGCCCAGCAGTGGGATTGCTGGGTCATAAGGCAGTTCTATTTGCAATTTTTTAAGGAATCTCCACACTGTTTTCCACAGTGGCTGTACTAGTTTACATTCCCACCAACAGTGTAAGAGGGTTCCCCTTTCTCCACACCCCCTCCAGCATTTATTGCTTGCAGACTTTTGGATCGCAGCCATTCTGACTGGTGTGAAATGGTACCTCATTGTGGTTTTGATTTGCATTTCTCTGATGATGAGTGATGTTGAGCATCTTTTCATGTGTTTGTTAGCCATCCGTATGTCTTCTTTGGAGAAATGTCTATTGAGTTCTTTGGCCCATTTTTTGATAGTGGTAGATATTTTACAGATAACCTGACTTAGCTTTAAATAACTTGCCCAAAGTGACACAGCCAGGATGTCCTGGGGCTGGGATTTCAATTCAGGTCCCCTGTCTTCCAAGATCTCTGCCCTTTATTTAATGCCTAGGTACTGTAGTGGTAGTAGCAGGGTGTGTGTGTGTGTGTGTGTGTGTGTGTGTGTGTGTACTTACTGCTGCTACCGCGTGGCATGCTCAGTTATGTCCAACTCTTTGCAACCCCATGGACTGTAGTATGCTTGCTCCTCTGCCCCTGGAATTTTCCAGCTAAGAATACTGGAGTGGGCTGCCTTTTCCTTATCCAGGGGATCTTCTCGACCCAGGGATCAAACCCCCTGTCTCTTGTGTCTTCTGCATTGGCAGGCGGGTTCTTTACCACTGTGCCACCTGGAAATCCTTTCTAGCTACTATGTGTACAGAATAATTTGGACAACTAAACCTATGTCTTCCAACACTGTGCATATAATTGACATTTACATTTCTGCATGCCTATGTAACTAAAATATATTCTCACTTTTCAAATTACAGTGACATTATATAGGATTATTTCTTGAGGGTTTCCTATCTGTTTCACTCTCCAGCGCAGGTCAGGATATGCCTAGGTTCTCTACAACTGAGGGAGTGGGATGAGATGGTGTCAGTGTTGTCTGACCCTGCTTCACTGACCATGGTGAGGATGACCTAAGTCTCTTCTCACAAAGCTCTTCAAATCTTTATGAACTTCTTGCTGTGTTCATCATCTATGTATAATACACTAGTATAGTGTATTATAGTACACTAACACATTAAACATGTTTTGGCATTCCAGAAAATATGCAAGATTCTGTGCTAGGCAAAAGATATTAAAAGATGAACAAAGTATGTCTCCTGATATTATAGAATTAGAAGTCTGATGGGTATGCAAACTTTATACAGAGAATCACACAAATATACACAACAATGTCATAAATGATATGAGAGCAACAGGTTATCATGATTGATAATAGGATGACCTATTTGCAGGGTCATCAATGGAATAGGCATTTTCTTCTTTTACAAATATATTGAAGACTTTGAAACTATTACAAAAACTACTATTATTTGTAATACTACTACTATACCAATACTATTACTATTCTAGCCACCAAGCTAAACGTTGATATTTTAGTAATACTACTACTAACTAATACTATCCTAGCCACCAAGCTAGAAGTAAGATAATCTATTAATAAAAAATTATTTCAACTTCAGCATGCTTGGAGCCATGTGATATATTTCTAACAGAATATATTTCTGTTCTCTTGAATATGAAGTGCTGTCACTTGCAATTATTTTGAAAGTTATTCAGCCTTTTCTTTCCAATCTGCTAAAAGAATGATGGTTTTTTAAGAGTAAAGATTAGCTAGGAATTTTTCATTACAATGCAGGCTTTAATTACAGGACTTTAGAATAAAACTCTTCACTTCCAGCAATGCATTTAAAGAAAGGCTGTGGATGCTTACAAAAGAGCAGTAAAATCAGCTGTAGCTGATAGAGTGTAAGGGGCTCATCTAGACCCTGCCATGTTCATTCTGAGCTGTGTTCTGGGGGAAGCTGAGCAGGAGTGATTCTGGGAGTAGCTCACTTCCTTGTCTCAACAAGACCAGATCACACTGGGGCTATTTCTGATTCTCTCCAACCAGAGTCCACCGGTTGGAGCCCAGTGACCAGCTGCAGTTGGTGTGAAAGCTGCACCATATCACTCTGAAAAGACCACAGTACTCTTTCCTTCAGATCCCATCTTTCTCTGGTGACAGGGAACTGGAGACCCAAGGACAGGTCCAGGACCAACCACTTGCACAGTGCCTACACATACTGAAGACTCAATAAATGCTTAAAAAAGATAACAGGAAAACAGAATGGAGTTAGTTGTTGGATAAGAACTGGAGCAGGAAGAGACAAAAAATAATATGACCCAACAATCTTACTACTGGGCATATATACCAAGAAAACCACGATCAAAAGACACACGTACCTCAGTGGTCACCGTAGTGCTATTTACCGTAGCCAGGACACGGAAGTAACCTAGATATCCATCGACAGACAAATGGATAAAGATGCGGTACATATACACAGTGGAATATTCAGTTCAGTTCAGTCGCTCAGTTGTGTCCGACTCTTTGCGACCCCATGAATCTCAGCTCACCAGGCCTCCCCGTCCATCACCAGCTCCCGGAGTTCACTCAGACTCACGTCCATCGAGTCTGTGATGCCATCCAGCCATCTCATCCTCTGTCGTCCCCTTCTCCTCTTGCCCCCAATCCCTCCCAGCATCAGAGTCTTTTCCAAAGACTCAGCTCTTCACATGAGGTGGCCAAAGTACTGGAGTTTCAGCTTTAGCATCATTCCTTCCAAAGAAATACCAGGGCTGATCTCCTTCAGAATGGACTGGTTGGATCTCCTTGCAGTCCAAGGGACTCTCAAGAGTCTTCCCCAATACCACAATTCAAAAGCATCAATTCTTCGGTGCTCAGCCTTCTTCACAGTCCAACTCTCACATCCATACATGACCACAGGAAAAACCATAGCCTTGACTAGATGGACCTTTGTTGGCAAAGTAATGTCTCTGCTTTTGAATATGCTATCTAGGTTGGTCATAACTTTCCTTCCAAGGAGTAAGCGTCTTTTAATTTCATGGCTGTAGTCACCATCTGCGGTGATTTTGGAGCCCAAAAAAATAAAGCCTGACACTGTTTC
>SJYV01055809.1:580506-593489 GCA_006410875.1 Neotragus pygmaeus
GTTTTCTGAATGTTGAGCTTTAAGCCAACTTTTTCACTCTCCTCTTTCAATTTCATCAAGAGGCTTTTTAGTTCCTCTTCACTTTCTGCCATAAGGGTAGTGTCATCTGCATATCTGAGGTTATTGAGATTTCTCCCGGCAATCTTGATTCCAGCTTGTCTTTCTTCCAGCCCAGCGTTTCTCATGATGTACTCTGCATAGAAGTTAAATAAGCAGGGTGACAATATACAGCCTTGACGTACTCCTTTTCCTATTTGGAACCAGTCTGTTGTTCCATGTCCAGTTTTAACTATTGCTTTCTGACCTGCATCCAGATTTCTCAAGAGGCAGGTCACTCAGCCATAAAAAGGAATGAAATTGGGTCATTTATAGTGAGGTGGATGAACCTAGAGTCTGTCATACAGAGTGAAGTAAGTCAGAAAGAGAAAAATAACGTATATGAATGCATGTATATGGAATTTAGAAAAATGGTAAAGATGAACCTATTTGCAGGCCAAGAATAGAGGTGCAGATGTGTTGAACAGGCATGTGGACACAGGAGGGGAAGAGGAGGGTGGGGCAAACTGGGAGAAGAGCATTGCCATATATCCCTAGCACACGTGAAACAGCTACTTTCATGTGTGGGGCTCAGTGGCATGGCTCAGGCAGCTCAGCTTGGTGCTCCCTGATGACCTACAAGGGTGCTATGAGGGGTGGGACGGAGGTTCAAGAGCAAGGGGACATTTGTAGACATACAGCTGATTTACTTCATTGTACAGCAGAAAATAACACAGTATTGTAAAGCAATTATACTCCAATAAAAAGGAGAAAAAGAAACGGTGACTTTAAAGACATTCTACAAAAACATTGGGTCATTGTCTGATGACTTGTATGTCAAAATTGCTTTATTTTGGGAACAAATTTAAGTGACCGGATTTTAAACATTCTCCCCAAGTATTTTTCTGGTTAGACACTTAGCACCTAGGTAGTAAGGAACATCTGCTCGCTGAACAGATATCATGCTGTAGAGTAAAGGCACTCAAACAACGGCATTTGCTTTTCTGATTAGAGTGAAGGGGAGGGAAGGGAGGCAGGAACATGGGGGAATAATGTGGGTGGCTGAGTCTGCAGTGCCTGCCTGCTTGCAATATAAATTGGCAGCTTGTCTGCTTAACGTGGGAAGGATTGTTTCTAGCACAGAATAACCATCCTTAGAAAATGTTTCCTAATAAATATTTTTATTAGTATACCATAAAGTTTTTAGTATTAATATTAAAGAACCCACCAGATTAAGGCTGGGCATCATTTTGAGAAGGTATATGCATTTGTTTTAGGGTATTTGGGGAGCAAAGCTGCTTTGTTTCAATAAGAATTGTAGCATAATGCTTTTTAAAAAAAAAAAACCATTTGCTCATTTTGGGCAGGTGATGTCTATTATTGATTAATTAATATTTCGGCTGTGCTAGGGCTTCATTGCTGTACGTGGCTTCTCTCTAGTTGTGGTGAGTGGGGGCTACTCTGCACAGCGGTGCGTGGGCTTCTCATTGCGGTGGTTTCTCATGACACAGCACAGGCTCTAGGCACGTGGCTTCAGTAGTTGCAGTGCTGTGTGGCAAGTCCCAGGGCAGTACTTTCTTAAAAGTGGGATTTCAATTTTGGAACAGGTTCGTCCATTTGTCTTTCTGATATCCTCTTTCTAGACTAATAATTTGGGTATAATACTTTTATTTTATTTTTTTTAATTTTTACTTTTACTTTATTTTACTTTACAATACTGTATTGGTTTTGCCATACATTGACATGAATCCGCCACGGGTGTACATGAGCTCCCAATCCTCAACCCCCCTCCCACCTCCCACCCTATATCATCTCTCTGGATCATCCCTGTGCACCAGCCCCAAGCATCCTGTATCCTGCATCAAACATAGACTGGTGATTCATTTCTTACATGATAGTATACATGTTTCGATGCCATTCTCCCAAATCAACCCACCCTCTCCCTCTCCCTCAGAGTCCAAAAGTCCGTTCTATACATCTGTGTCTCTTTTGCTGTCTCGCAAACAAGGTTATCATTACCATCTTTCTAAATTCCATATATATGTGTTAGTATAGTGTATTGGTGTTTTTCTTTCTGGGGCATAATACTTTTAATGTTTTACAGCAACATATTTTACTGCAAAGCCTTTCAATGTAGACAGCAACTACTAAGAAGAAGCAAAAAAGCTGTGGGATAGGCTGCCAGGGAAAAAGTGATTCAGAGCTGAGGAGAAGGTTCTAGATTAGTATAGGAGATCTTAACATGGGGACCATGGATAAAACTCAGCGTAAGAATCCCTTGGAAGTTCCTGGAAAGTTCTGAGTGTATCTAGGCAGAGAGTCCCAAGGTTTTATCAGATTTTCAGAATGGTCTTTCCCCTAACAGTTAAACTCCTGTAGTGTGTGTGAGTCCAGATAGGCTAAGTTATGCTGCAGGAACAAGACAATTGTGAGACCTTGAGAGCTTAACCCCCACTGCTTCTCACTCCCTAAGTTACCTCCACTTCCCACTTGTGTCAGACAACAAAGACTTGTTCAGAGGGGCTTCTGCTCAGTCTCCTAACTAACTAGGGCCCCAGAGAGAGAGGGAGCAGGTCCCCTAGACATCATATGTCTTTACCTCTGGACAAGTTCCTCATTTTTCCTTATCCACCAGATTCAATTTAAATTATCGAAGTTTAGTTCATTTAAAAGTTGTATGAGTTTACACTGCACAGCAAAGTGAATCAGTTGCACATATACAAATATCCACTTTTTTAGATTCTTTTCCCGTATTGGGCATTCGAGTATTGAGTAGAGTTCCCTGTGGAATATAGGAGGTCCTTGTTAGTTATCTATTTTATGTACAGTAGGAGTCGGAGTCGGACAAGACTGAGCGACTTCACTTTCACTTTTCACTTTGATGCATTGGAGAAGGAAATGGCACCCCACTCCAGTACTCTTGCCTGGAGAATCCTAGGGACGGGGGCTCCTGGTGGGCTGCCGTCTCTGGGGTCGCACAGAGTCGGAAACGACTGAAGAGACTTAGCAGTGTGTATATGTCAATCTCAACCTCCCAACTTACCCCTCCCTCCCTTCTCCCCCTATAACCGTGTTTGTTTTCTACACCTGTGACTCTATTTCTGATTGGTAAATAAGTTCATCTGTACCATTTTTTTTTTTAGATTTCATATATAAAAGGTGTCATATGATATTTGTCTTTCTCTGCCATCCACCAGGTTCTTATCCTCATTGCAGACAAAGAGGGGAGAGACCCCTGGCAGGGACATGACCACAAGGGTTGAGAAAATAGATTCCAGATAGGTAAGCCGGGACAAGTAGTCTGAATTGTTTTTGTTAGTGCTGGGGAGGGGTAGGTGGGGTAGGTGGCAGAGAGGGGTGAAGATTTCTAATTTCTGGGGTTAGCTTTTGAACATGACAATATATGTTCTAGCAAGCATTCAAATATACTTATCATCCATACTTCCTCTATTTCCAGGTAAAAATAGCTGATAATAATAGAGCACTGTTACAATAAACTTTCAAAGATAAATGCAAAGACAAGAATAGAAAAAGATGGCCGGTAGTGGTGGAGAGCAAGCAGACTGGAAAAGGTGAGCTAAGGGAAGCTGCAGCTGAGATGTAACTTAACATCGGGTTTCCTGGCAGCCGTGGGAAGAAAAGGGAAGAACCAATAAGAAATTTGGACAAGTAGCTGTAAAAATTTTATGGTTCTAGGGTCTTAGAGTTTTGATATTCATATAGGCACTGCTAGCAAATAGCTGCATGAACTTAACAGATTACTGGAATGTTCTGGGCCTCACTTTTCTATAAGTGATAGTAATTGCCTGCTGAACTAGACAGTATCTGCGACTGCTGCTGCTGCTAAGTCGCTTCAGTCGTGTCCGACTCTGTCCGACCCCAGAGACGGCAGCCCACCAGGCTCCCCCGTCCCTGGGATTCTCCACGCAAGAACACTGGAGTGGGTTGCCATTTCCTTCTCCAATGCAAGAAAGTGAAAAGTGAAAGGGAAGTCACTCAGTCGTGTCCGACTCTTCGTGACCCCATGGACCACAGCCTACCAGGCTCCCCTGTCCATGGGATTTTCCAGGCAAGAGTACTGGAGTGGGGTGCCATTGCCTTCTCCGAGACAGTATCTAAATTTGTTTTATTCATAACTTCTCAATTATTAATGACACTTCAAAGAAATGTCTTCCTTTATATATTTCATTAGGATTACTCACTTCTTCATTAAACATATGTTTATGGTTCATAGTAGATTTATGAGATTTTTCTCATTAAGCATCCTTAACGAGAAATGTGACAGAATTATCTAATCTTTCCTAATTTTAAGGCTAACATATATTTCACATGTCAGTAATTTTTACTTTGACATTCTTCTGAAGTCACAGAAAAAAAATACCCACAATTACATAAGAAATGAAAGGGTAATTATTTAGTACAATGTGTTAATAGAAAACATAACACAAGTCACAATCAAACACAATTATTATGTTTTAAAAATTGAATTGAAAATGCTTCTGTGTTGCCAGGAAGGAGAAAGCAATCATTTTCATTGAGACCAAGAAAGAGACAGACTGGAAGACATCTCCCTGTCCCTGTTCCTCACATCTTGACAGGGCCTGCGTCTTCGTAGAATCTGGCAAAGACTGGAGAATGTTCTAAATCTCACTACTGGGAAGTGCACCTTAGCCTTTAAAAACAGCCTATATTTATACATTTTCTGGTCTCTCTGTGTGTATCCAACCACACAATTTATTGTTCCCTATATTTCATTTTCATTTGTGATATTCTTATGTATACTGTGTTTTGATGAAATTTTATTTTCTAGTAGTAAAAAAGTTAAAAAAAAATCAAAACCAATCTGGTCCATGACATTTTTTTTTGGCTGTGTCATGCAACTTGTAGAACCTTGGTTTCCTGACCAAGGATTGAACCCAGGCCCTTGACAGTGAAAGCCTGGAATCATAATCACTGTGGTCCATAACATTTTTGTTAGGTGAGAATGAAAGTTGTATTTCAAACCCATGTTTTAACCTAATTTATTGAAATTTGACAATGGATCAGAACAAGCTCAAGATAGTCTATTTTGATGTATCTCACTCTACCTTATCTATTATCTATCAACCATCTGTTCACTCATTCACTGATAGAAGCAAGCATATGTATTCAACATCAGGATCAGTGAACACAGAGGACTACGGGTGGAGGCATCAACATCTCTCCGGATCTTTGGGACTGAATCGGAAGCAAGACTCACCTGGGACCCAGGAATTGCCCCACTACCCACTGAGGCATTTTTTTGTTTTCAGCATTTTTGAGCAGTTTTCTCAAGCCATACGAACAGATGAATTAAAACTTGATTAGCCAAAGCTGGGTAGACTTAAGAGGTAGTTACGGGCTTCCCTTGTGACTCAGCTGGTAAAGAATCCACCTGGAATGCAGGAGACCTGGGTTCGATTCCTGGGTTGGGAAGATCCCCTGGAGACGGGAAAGGCTACCTGCTCCAGTATTCTGGCCTGGAGAATTCCATGGACTGCATAGTCCACGTGGTCGCAGAGTCGGACACGACTGAATGACTTCTGCTTCCACTGTTTCATCAGCGTTATTGTTGCAATTCTTTTTTCAGCCTTGAAGGTCTTCAAAGATCAGGTTTCCTGGTGTGGGTGAAACCTGGGCTTCTCGCCNGCCTGACGTGCTGCGATTCATGGGGTCACAAAGAGTCGGACATGACTGAGCGACTGAACTGAACTGAATTGAAGACAAACTTTTGAAGATAGTTTGTCAATTTCTTAAAATGTTAAAAGTTAAATATGTAACTGTGATAGCATTCAGCCATTTTACTCCCAGGTATTTATCCAAGAGAAATGAGAGCATGTATGCATGTAAAAACTTGTATATAAATCCTCAAAACAACTGTATTTGAAATACTTAAATAGTGGAAATAATGCAACTGTCCATCAACATGTGAATGGATTAACAAACTGTGGTACAGGCCCACAATGGCTCATAAGTAAGAGTAATAAATTGGTGTTACACATTCATCATTTAAATGTATCTCAAAACAATGACATTGAGTTAAAGAATCTAGATGCCCCCCAAAGAAGAGTACATATTGTATGATCCCATGTATATAAAAATTTAAGAAATGTAAACTAATGTACATTGACCAAAAGCAGTATCCAGGGGCTGAGAGCAGATTCTGAAGGGGCCTATTGAAACTTTGGGAAATGATGGATATGTTCACTATCACCAGTAATGGTTTCATGAGTGTAGTCAGATGTGAAAACATAATTAAACTGTACACTCTTAATATACACAGTTTATTGTATGTCACTTATACCTCCACAAATCTGTTTTCATTTTTTAAAGTACTATGGGAGTTCAGAGTAAGCAGGCTCAAGACAGATCACAGTAGTAGGACAGGGAGCCCTAACTTTCTCATTCAGTGGGTGTAAATTTTCCTTGAAATGAAGGGAACATGAAAAATCTCAAA
Source organism: Neotragus pygmaeus (assembly GCA_006410875.1). NCBI lineage: Eukaryota > Metazoa > Chordata > Mammalia > Artiodactyla > Bovidae > Neotragus > Neotragus pygmaeus. The sequence goes on from SJYV01055809.1 coordinate 587,018, forward strand.
TTGTATGTCCAAGTCTAAAAAAGTTAGTTCCAGGGAACCTAAGTTTTGGACAGGTTTTAGTGGTTCAGCAGTTCTCAAACATTGCTCCATAGGACACTGGAGTTCCTCTAAGTTCCCCAGTGTATGTGTATATGAGGGGGGTGCTGTTGTCAGGTTTGAGAAAACATAGAAGGCAATATTCCCTCTTCTATTCTGCTTCAAAGTATTTCCATTCTTATCTGCTACATACTAAATTCTCAGAGTAATATTTCATTTGTAAAAATGAAAGCACTCCAGAACTGAAAAGAAAAAAATGGAAAATCTATAGGTGTAGCTCATGTTGCTGTGTGACTAATTTTTCACTACATCCATTTATTATAGTTATTATACTATAGCTAAAATACTAGAGAGATTGAGAAATCCTTTTTACCAATGTAGTTACATCAGCTCTAGCATGTAATAGGAAGAAAGGAGTTATTGAGCAAGAGAGCAAAATGGGAAAGTTGGATGATCTNCATCCATTTATTATAGTTATTATACTATAGCTAAAATACTAGAGAGATTGAGAAATCCTTTTTACCAATGTAGTTACATCAGCTCTAGCATGTAATAGGAAGAAAGGAGTTATTGAGCAAGAGAGCAAAATGGGAAAGTTGGATGATCTAATTTTTTGTGAACTACATCTTTCTTTAAAATTGTCTAGATCAATAATAGTAATAAATGCAAGCATTTACTGAGCACTTTTCATGTGCCAGGTACCAGACTAATCACTTTACATGTATTAACTCATTAAATCTTCTCAGCTGCCCTATGGGATGAGAACTACTTATCATCCTCACTTGTCAGACAAGGAAACTGGGGCATACAGGGCTTAAGTGGTTTTCCCAAGAGCACAGAGCTATTTAAGTGGTGAAGCCCATATTGGAACCTACATATGCTTGACTCCAAAGCATACACTCTTGACCATCATATGTTGTTGCTCTCTAGATGAAATGTTTTCAAACTATACTTTGCAGAAGTGTTTCATAGATGTGTTGGTGAGGTAGAGGGAGAGTGAGAAGGTGGAAGGGCGTTTGATCCCTCGTCATCACACTTCTCACTTTTTTCTATCAGAGCAGCTCTTTTGTTTATATATCCACATTCCATACAAGATTTTAATACAAAAAAACTCACTAATAAAAAAAATTTTAGAAGTTTGAAAAGCTCTGATACCAGTACAATCTGTTAATGTTACAGATGAAAATACTGAGAACACAAGGGGAATGGGCTTTACCGTCAATAGAAATAACAGCAAGTCAGTGGCAGGTCATGACTCTTTGTCTAGTATTCTTTCCTGCAGGCCACTTTTTTACCATGAACCCCAAAAAGATCTATAAAAATTTTAGTAGAATACATGACTTTTGAAAAATCAAAATTAAAAGTAAGCAACATCTAGAGAGAAGAAACTACTATTCTGAAATGCAGAGTGAGCTATCCTTCCCCAGGAAGTAATAGCTATCTCCAACATTCAAATACTCAAGACAAAAGATTTTGCCTTGATCACCAGTGGACACTAGAGTGTACAAAAATTTAATTCTATGATAGAACTTATCTTTCTTAGTGCAAATCAGGTAGGAATCTATGTAGGAATATAAGCTTAAGTTTCTTGCATCAAATATTTCATAGGAATATGCCTTAAAATGGAAGATAAGACAACCATAGGAAACCCTGCACTTTAAAAGGACTCATCAAATTTCTTTCAGAGCCAGGGTTCTAGGCTTTGTGCTCACCCTCTGTCTCAGATTTTACTTTTACTTTCTTTGTAGTTCTAGACCCTAGCATTTTTATCTCAGATGCAAATCTCAGAACTTTGAAGGGGCTTATGAAACTCTTCAATATCTATGCAAAATTTTTGAGGTATGTGCAGATTTTTGTAGAGTGAGTCTAGCTTTCTTCAGAATCAAAGGAGCTCACAATCCCTGTAAGATTAGGAAACTCTGGTTTGGACCAATGTTTTATGACTGAACTGGGCATTAGGCCATTTCTGAGATCAGAGGGAGGTAAGCTGTCTGCTTGACTTGAAAGCCCCAGTAAAAGTGACCAGTGCAACTTTGATGCATGAAGCAGGGCACTCAAAGCCATTGCTTTGGGACAATCCAGAGGGAGAGGTGGGGAGGGAGGTGGGAAGGGAGTTCACAATGAAAGGACACATGTACACCTGTTGCTGATTCATGTCTATGTATGGCAAAAAACCACCACAATATTGTAAAGTAATTAGCCTCCAATTTAAAAATATACATAATTTTTAAGTGGCAATTGAACCTAGGGCTTTATTATTTTGCCTGCTGATCTTAAAGGGAGCATGAAGACAGGTAATAAAGAGAAAGAAGTTAGGTATTTTGCGCTTTGTGTTCTCTTTAAATGATGCCAAATAACTTGTTGAATGTAACTTTTTGCATTTTAACCTATTTCATATAGAAGTAGCCTGATATAGTGGGGGAAAGTATTGGTTCTAGGGATAAACAGACCTGGATTCAAATCCAGACCCTACCACTCTGGGGCAAGGTACTTAACTTGTCCAAGCCTCTCTTACCTCATTTATAAAATGGAAATAATAAGAGCTACTTAATAATATTTTTGGATGTTGCTGCTGCTGCTAAGTCACTTCAGTCGTGTTCGACTCTGTGTGACCCCATAGAGGGCAGCCAACCAGGCTCCCCCGTCCCTGGGATTCTCCAGGCAAGAACATTGGAGTGGGTTGCCATTTCCTTCTCCAATGCAAGAAAGTGAAAAGTGAAAGGGAAGTCACTCAGTCGTGTCCGACTCTTCGTGACCCCATGGACCACAGCCTACCAGGCTCCCCTGTCCATGGGATTTTCCAGGCAAGAGTACTGGATCATGGAAAATGGAAGAGAGTTCCAGAAAAACATCTATTTCTGCTTTATTGACTAGGCCAAAGCCTTTGANGACCCCATGGACCACAGCCTACCAGGCTCCCCTGTCCATGGGATTTTCCAGGCAAGAGTACTGGAGTGGGGTGCCATTGCCTTCTCCGAGACAGTATCTAAATTTGTTTTATTCATAACTTCTCAATTATTAATGACACTTCAAAGAAATGTCTTCCTTTATATATTTCATTAGGATTACTCACTTCTTCATTAAACATATGTTTATGGTTCATAGTAGATTTATGAGATTTTTCTCATTAAGCATCCTTAACGAGAAATGTGACAGAATTATCTAATCTTTCCTAATTTTAAGGCTAACATATATTTCACATGTCAGTAATTTTTACTTTGACATTCTTCTGAAGTCACAGAAAAAAAATACCCACAATTACATAAGAAATGAAAGGGTAATTATTTAGTACAATGTGTTAATAGAAAACATAACACAAGTCACAATCAAACACAATTATTATGTTTTAAAAATTGAATTGAAAATGCTTCTGTGTTGCCAGGAAGGAGAAAGCAATCATTTTCATTGAGACCAAGAAAGAGACAGACTGGAAGACATCTCCCTGTCCCTGTTCCTCACATCTTGACAGGGCCTGCGTCTTCGTAGAATCTGGCAAAGACTGGAGAATGTTCTAAATCTCACTACTGGGAAGTGCACCTTAGCCTTTAAAAACAGCCTATATTTATACATTTTCTGGTCTCTCTGTGTGTATCCAACCACACAATTTATTGTTCCCTATATTTCATTTTCATTTGTGATATTCTTATGTATACTGTGTTTTGATGAAATTTTATTTTCTAGTAGTAAAAAAGTTAAAAAAAAATCAAAACCAATCTGGTCCATGACATTTTTTTTTGGCCGTGTCATGCAACTTGTAGAACCTTGGTTTCCTGACCAAGGATTGAACCCAGGCCCTTGACAGTGAAAGCCTGGAATCATAATCACTGTGGTCCATAACATTTTTGTTAGGTGAGAATGAAAGTTGTATTTCAAACCCATGTTTTAACCTAATTTATTGAAATTTGACAATGGATCAGAACAAGCTCAAGATAGTCTATTTTGATGTATCTCACTCTACCTTATCTATTATCTATCAACCATCTGTTCACTCATTCACTGATAGAAGCAAGCATATGTATTCAACATCAGGATCAGTGAACACAGAGGACTACGGGTGGAGGCATCAACATCTCTCCGGATCTTTGGGACTGAATCGGAAGCAAGACTCACCTGGGACCCAGGAATTGCCCCACTACCCACTGAGGCATTTTTTTGTTTTCAGCATTTTTGAGCAGTTTTCTCAAGCCATACGAACAGATGAATTAAAACTTGATTAGCCAAAGCTGGGTAGACTTAAGAGGTAGTTACGGGCTTCCCTTGTGACTCAGCTGGTAAAGAATCCACCTGGAATGCAGGAGACCTGGGTTCGATTCCTGGGTTGGGAAGATCCCCTGGAGACGGGAAAGGCTACCTGCTCCAGTATTCTGGCCTGGAGAATTCCATGGACTGCATAGTCCACGTGGTCGCAGAGTCGGACACGACTGAATGACTTCTGCTTCCACTGTTTCATCAGCGTTATTGTTGCAATTCTTTTTTCAGCCTTGAAGGTCTTCAAAGATCAGGTTTCCTGGTGTGGGTGAAACCTGGGCTTCTCGCCTGGAGCTGGCCTGCCCGGATGGGCATCTTGCCCTCAGCGTGCCACCATCACCAGCTCTGTGACTTTGGGCCCATGTCTCTAAGCATTAGTTTGCTCATCTGTTGAACAAGGGATCCTATTAAGTTTTCCTCACAGGCCGTAAGAAGATTCATCGCAACAATGATAGCAAAGCATTAAACTACTGGCTTGAGATGTTAACTATTCAAATTATTAAGAACTAAAATGTCATTTATGTAAAGAAGTCAACTCTCAGGATTTCAGTGAGGGGGAACCAAACAGATCCTTTGAATTCTCCAACTCGTCCCTGTTATCGGTTGTGACCAAATTCTTCCCTTTACTCTGTCTCCACCTTTGCTCTGAGTCCCAGGGGGCTGACCTGTACGGGCTTCCACGTGCTCTGCTGCCCTGTGCTTTCCAGGTTCTTTCGGCTGGCGGGGAGCATCGGGAGACTGAGAAAGAGGGAGCTCAGAGTAGTGGTTCTCCTGGCTCCTTCCCTGCAGGCTTTGTGGAGTCCAGCCACGTTTCCTCACATGGAGACCTCATCTCCTAGCAGGCACTCCCAATTCCAGCGCCACCACTGCTCACCTCACTTCTCCAGGCTGATGACGGCACTCTGCCAACGCAAGGGCTAGATGCCACTCCCCACTGTAGTTCCAGGCTAACCTGCTCACACCTTTGGACTGTGTTTTTATCAAATTCTTCTCAAATCGACTGTGCCATCTATTTCCTGACAGACTGGTTGAAACACCAGGTGTGGATCACTAAGGTGGTGTCTTAGTGAGACCTGAAAAACAGCTTTAAGAGGAGGGAGGAATTACGAGAAAGAGTCAACCAGGGTTTGGGAGCACATCAAATTATATATGAATTATTCCCTGAACTGGCATGTACTTTGGCTGAATTATCTTAGTGTGACAGAGACAGACATGTGTTTTCTCTTTGTATGACTGATGCAGTTTTAAAAAAATATTGAAGAATGAGTTGCTCAGTGGAACTTAGAATTTTCTCATAACAGGTGTTGGTCCTTTTTCTCCCAATAGTTACTTAGCCATCAGCTGTATTTATTCCATTCTTGGGACACAGTACCTGTATAGTGCCAGGCAATCAGGCTCTCAGTAAATATATTGCATGAATGTATAATCAACTTAAAACGGTTCATATATGGCGTAGAGTTCTGCCAGGAGAACGCACTGGTCATAGCAAACATCCTCTTCCAACAACACAAGAGAAGACTCTATACAGGGACATCACCAGATGGTCGACACTGAAATCAGATTGATTATATTCTTTGCAGCCTAAGATGGAGCTCTCTACAGTCAGCAAAAACAAGACAGGGAGCTGACTGTGGCTCAGGTCATGAACTCCTGATTGCCAAATTCAGACTGAAATTGAAAAAAGTGGAGAAAACCACTAGACCATTCGGTATGACCTAAATCAAATCCCTTATGACTAGACAGTGGAAGAGAGAAATACAGTTAAGGGACTAGATCTGATAGATAAGAGTGCCTGATGAACTATGGATGGAGGTTCGTGACATTGTACAGCAGACGGGAATCAAGATCTCCAAGAAAAAGAAACGCAAAAACGCAAAATGGCTGTCTGAGGAGGCCTTACAAATAGCTGTGAAAAGAAGGGAAGCAAAAAGCAAAGGAGAAAAGGAAAGATATACCCATTTGAATGCAGAGTTCCAAACAATAGCAAGGAGAGATAAGAAAGCCTTCCTCAGCCATCAATGCAAAGAAATGGAGAAAAACAATACAATGGGAGACTAGAGATCTCTTCAAGAAAATTAGAGATACCAAGGGAACATTTCATGCAAAGATGGGCTCAATAAAGGACGGAAATGGTATGGACCTAAGAGAAGCAGAAGATATTAAGAAGAGGTGGCAAGAATACACAGAA
>SJYV01055809.1:597536-652636 GCA_006410875.1 Neotragus pygmaeus
ACTTACTCCTTGGAAGGAAAGTTATGACCAACCTAGACAGCATATTAAAAAGCAGAGACATTACTTCGCCAATAAAGGTCTGTCTAGTCAAAGATAGGGTTTTTCCAGAGGTCATGTATGGATGTGACAGTTCGACTATAAAGACAGCTGAGTGCCGAATAATTGATGCTTTTGAACTGCAGTGTTGGAGAAGACTCTTCAGAGTCCCTTGGACTGCAAGGAGATCCAACCAGTCCATCCTAAAGATCAGTCCTGGGTGTTCATTGGAAGGAGTGATGTTGAAGGTGAAACTCCCAATACTTTGGCTACCTGATGCTAAGAGCTGACTCATTTCAAAAGACCCTGATGCTGGGAAAGATTGAGGGCAGGAGAAAGAGATGACAGAGGACGAGATGGTTGGATGGCATCGCCAACTCAATGGGCATGACTTTGGGTAAACTCCGGGAGTTGGTGATGGACAGGGAGGCCGGTGTTCATGGGGTTGCAGAGTCAAGACACGACTGAGTGACTGAACTGATGTAGTATGTATCTCATTCCTTTTTGGTAACTGAACACTTCATTTTGTAGATATACCACATTTTACTTGTCCATTCATCACCTGATGAATGTCAATTGATTTCACTTTTTGGTATCATAAGTAAAGCTCTTATGAATATTTATGTACAAGTTTTTGTTTTGACATATTTTTTAAATTCTCTTGGGTGTATACCGGATAGTGGAATTGATGGGTCTAACACCACTGAACTTTTTAAGGAACTGCCAAATTATTTTTCAAAGTGATTTACAGCATTTACATTCTTACCAGCAGTGTATGGATATTTCATCTCTCCATATCCTATCTGATATGCTATCACATTACCTTTTTCATTGCTATTTCACTGTGCTTTAATTAGCTTTTTCCTAATGACAAGTGGACTGCAAGGAGAGCCAACCAGTCCATTCTAAAGATCAGCCCTGGGTGTTCTTTGGAAGGAATGATGCTGAAGCTGAAACTGCAGTACTTTGGTCACCTCATGCGAAGAGTTGACTCATTGGAAAAGACTGATGCTGGGAGGGATTGGGGGCAGGAGGAGAAGAGGATGACAGAGGATGAGATGGCTGGATGCCATCACCGACTCGATGGACGTTGAGTGTGAGTGAACTCTGGGAGTTGGTGATGGACAGGGAGGCCTGGCGTGCTGCGATTCATGGGGTCTCAGTCAGACACGACTGAGCGACTGAACAAGTGGTGTTAACCATCTTTTCACGTGCTTATCAGACATTTTTATATATCTTCATTGGAGGTATGTATATTCAGAACTCTTGCCCACTTTTAAATAGGTTACTTGTGCCTTAATTCAGTTGTGATTATTGAGTTGTAAAAGATTTATATATTCTGGCTACGTCTTTTATCAGATATATAACTTGTAAGTATTTACTCTCATTCTATGGGCTTTTTGTTCTTTATGTTGCTTTTAGAAATATAAAAGTTTTAAACTTTGATGAAGTACAATTTATTTTTATCAGTTATACTTTCTGGTGTTGTACTGAAAAAAACTATTGCTTAACCCAAGATTTACTCCTGTTTTCTTCAAAGTTTTGTAGTTTTAGCTCTCCATTTATTTTGAATTACCTTTGCACATGGTATAAAAGTAGGGGTCCAAGTTCATTCTTCTGGATGTAGATGTCCTCTTGACTCAGGATAATTTGCTAAAAGGGCTCTTCTTTCCTTATCATCTTAGCGCCCCTGTTAAAAACCAACTGAGCACCAAGGTAAGCATTGTTTGCATTTCTGTAAGGACTTTAGGATAAGGTGGTCCGTTTCTGCAGAGGCCACCTGAGATTTGGTCAGGAACTGCAATGGACTCGTAGATCAACCTGGAAGTACTGCCATCTTAGCAATATTGATTCCTCCACTTCACTATCCTGCAGTATCTTCCCAGTTATTTAGAACTTTTAAGAGTTCTTCCACTAATCTACTGTAGTTTGCAGAGTACAAGTCTGGCACTTATTTTAAAAAATTTATTCCTAAGGGTTTCTGATATGATTGAAAATAAGTGTATAGTGCTAGTGTACAGAAGAGTTGATTTTCATATACTGATCGTTTCCTGCAACCTTGCTGAATTTGTTCCTACCATTTGTTTGATTTGTAGCTTTTACTGTGAGACCTGCTACAAAATATTAAAAACCCAAGTGACTTAATAATCCTGTTTCAATGCTTTAGAATAGTAAAATAATTTAAATTTCATTTTAATTTATATCCCAATTCAAACAAATTATTTGGACTAAATTGCTTTTTCATCCAAAACTACTGTTTAGGACACTCACCTTGTAGTGAAAAAAATAAAACATTTTCCCTAAATGAAAAAATGTATTAGCTTTTACTTGGTCTATGAATGATACATTCAGTCTCACTGTTCAATAATACTTGATATGTCAGATTTATTTTATGTAGTAACTAGTGGGAAGCCACTGTGCCACCTTGTTTAGCCGTAGCTACTTTGCTTTTGTAGTGAGGTCCCTGTTCATAAACAATCATCTTTTCACTGTTAAAAGGTCAAGAGAAGACACTGTAGCATTCCTCCTCTCCATGAACAATGGAACTACAGAAGATGTATGTTTAAAGTGTGAATGTACAAAATGCTGGACAGAAATTTTGGATCACATGTCACTTTCACTTCATCACTGGTTGTCCCTTTCATTCACTAGATCAAATGGATTTTTTGGATGAGTTCTGGTCAGTTCCCTGACAACTATCTTTTATATGGGTATTAAGCATTTAACATTTTCTTAGCATTCTGAGTCAAGCAGAAAAGCCCTAGTGTCAAGGCAAAAAAAAATTTTGTTAAAGAAAAAAACACCCAGAAAAGTGTCTTGAATAAATTTGAGAAAGATGCAAAAAGCAAATTAAAACACTTAACAGAAACTTGACATTTATTGTGCAACTTTATCTCCAACAGAACATGTGGCATTCTAGAGGTATATGAAGTAATAAAATCAATACTCCAATTAGAACACCTGAAATAACTGGCTCTAGTAACAAATGTTTCTTATAATTAAAAATATTGAATGTTTAAAAAACTCTTATAACATTTTAAGTTCCTAAAAGAAATGTGCCTAACACTTAAAAAACAACTTACTCTTCTATATAAATTGTTCACAAAAAATCTTACTATCTTGTATTACACTATGCATTTATAGCTTTATTAACATATCTCTAATGGGTATTAACTCTACACAGTACAATCAAATAGAAATTATTCATAAAGAATCAACAAGACTTCAACAATAAAAATATCAGGATCAATGGATTTGTCACAGTTTCTGCACATGTGTTCTTCATAGAAAATAGAGTAAAGGCAAGTTGGCCCCAGTGTCAGGCTGCTACAGGAAGTTCCAGAGAGGAGACACACACACAGAGGCAATGCTTAAATGGGGCAGGGTCGGACCGCAGCAGCGACCTTCAAGGTTTCAGGACCCCTCTCATGGCCTGGCACGCCCTGTTCCCTAGAAACAAACCCAGGCCCTGATGGCCAAGGCAAGCTCCTGAAACTTAAAACACAGCCAGAGGTGTCAAAGCCACAACTACAGGAAATGATCAACAGNTTAAAAAACTCTTATAACATTTTAAGTTCCTAAAAGAAATGTGCCTAACACTTAAAAAACAACTTACTCTTCTATATAAATTGTTCACAAAAAATCTTACTATCTTGTATTACACTATGCATTTATAGCTTTATTAACATATCTCTAATGGGTATTAACTCTACACAGTACAATCAAATAGAAATTATTCATAAAGAATCAACAAGACTTCAACAATAAAAATATCAGGATCAATGGATTTGTCACAGTTTCTGCACATGTGTTCTTCATAGAAAATAGAGTAAAGGCAAGTTGGCCCCAGTGTCAGGCTGCTACAGGAAGTTCCAGAGAGGAGACACACACACAGAGGCAATGCTTAAATGGGGCAGGGTCGGACCGCAGCAGCGACCTTCAAGGTTTCAGGACCCCTCTCATGGCCTGGCACGCCCTGTTCCCTAGAAACAAACCCAGGCCCTGATGGCCAAGGCAAGCTCCTGAAACTTAAAACACAGCCAGAGGTGTCAAAGCCACAACTACAGGAAATGATCAACAGATTACTGTATTTTTCTACAAAATCCTCACGACAATTCTCACAGTGACATCATGGTTAAAACCCTCTCTGCCAAACCAGACTCATCAAATCTAAGGCTACGAATACAACAAATGTGAAGTGAACGAATGCTGGCTAACTGATGTCCAGTGCCATGTCTAACATCTATCTGTTCCCAACGAACATCACTTCACTGAGTTCAAAGTTTTGCTTTTATATCCCTGCATTTTTGTACTGGGAACCCTATGATGGAAATGTGAACAAATTAGTCATTTTGTCCACTACTTTAATTAAACAACAAATCTATCCCAAAGTGTTGATGGGTTTTGAGAACTGGAGAAAACTGCAACTACTGGAGAAAACTGAACGAGTCATTCCACTTTCTAAACCCCACGATTTTCCCTTACTAGCTGAGTAATAAGCTCAATAAAATGGGATAACAGTAACAGCCTAGGGAGTGCTTATGAGGATTAAAATGAGAGGAGGCATAAAGTGCTTAGCAAAACACCTGCACACAAGGACTCTGAACTATAAGCTATAGCTATTGTCAGTGGTTCTGAATGGGCCTGAATAGTTTTCCAATACAGGCAAGACCCATCAGGCTACTTGTACTGGGGCAGTTCTGACAATGAACACACTTTTGAGTAAGTCATCTTAGCAGATGTATTTTTTATTTTAATTTGGGGAACTGTGATTCAGTGAAAGCCTAGTGCTTCTATTAGCCAGTTTTGGACAGCCATGAGGAAATTTAACCACAAAGATACAGTAATTCAGTACTATCAATAAGCCATACTGACCGAGCTGGTCATTAGATGAGTGAAGTCCTCTAAATGTTCTCTGCAACTGAATACACCATGGAGGGTAAAAGTGGTCTCTAACAGGTAAATATATTCATTCTAGTTTTGAATTTTAACTAGGAGGCAAGTACTGGTGAGTTATTACTTTTGCACTTCATGTTGTCCAGCATTAGTTCTTCACTGTCCTCTAACCACTGGCTGATAATTCAAGTAACTGCAGAGGGCCTTCAACTGGGTGGCATTTTCCACATCATTTCAAGTGAAGTGGTTATTTTTATCCAGTACTTACATGACTGAAAGAAGCCATCACTATGTTTACAAAAATATATCATAATGATACATACTGCTGTTTAGAGACATTTACACTAGTGTTCTGACTCAAGCATCCTATTTGACATGTTTTGCCAAGCAGTTTTGGCAAGTGTCACCACATCAAACACACACCAGCAACACTTGCACCGTATGTTGAAAATCACTATTACATTTTAAAAAATTGGTATATAAGAGCTGTCAAAAATTATAAGCATCTGTATGGTGAAATGACACAGCATTGAATGAGAAAAGTTTAAATCTTTTCTGAAAATGAAGCTATCCAACAATGAGACTTTTTTTTTAATGAATTTTTTAAATGAATGAAATCTAAGAAAAACTAAGGAGGTAGTCTGTGGGCATTAGGTTCAGGTTCTAGAGTACATGTTGAATGACAGATTTCAAATGAGGGTAATATTTCTTTGTTTTCCTACTTGATACTCCATCTGTTTTCTGATAGCATCAGGAGGTTAAGCCATTAAAAGTGGCAGGAAAATGCAGACATCATGAACTTCGAGATTACCAAGTTTGTACTGTTGTCTAGATTTTGGGGAAAAAACCTGCTATTATAAGAATTTACTGGACTTAACCACCCTATCGCTATCTGACACATGGAGAAGCTGGATCAAATAATATATTAATATATCACCTTATAATTCTGATGAAGGTCAGTGTGTTTATGACTGATAAAAGACTACACAGTCAATGTTTATGACTAATGAAGGGCTAAGGAAGACCCAGAATAGAAAATCACCCACTTGCTCTATGGCTATGAAGTAGCCACATATATAACATCTCTCAATTTCCCTATCAAAAGAGATGATGACTTTTTTTTAAACAAATGCTCTAATGTTATCCTCTCCATTCCCAGTGAAGCCTAAAACAGCAGCAGCCTTTAATAAAAGCTGCCCATTTAGCCCTAAGCTTTACAAAGAATGGAGTTATCTGGATTAGGGTGATAAAGGAAGCTTTCCCTCCTACCCACACCTGAAGCAGAAACAGATTCTCTCATCTCCAGAGCATCTGCTGATACGAAATGATTCCAAAGACACTACTACAAACTTGAGCTCAACAAATTCAACTGGGAAAGTAGGTGGGAAAGGTCCGTGCTAACTCAGCCAAGGCCAGAAATTCAGGGGAATATTGGAGGGAAGCAAGTACAACAACTGGGGTGAAACATTTCCATTAGTGACAAAGAGAAACAAGATTTAGGCAAATTCTAAAGATCAACTCAGCACAAAAAGACCCTCAAATTTCAGAGAAATTACAAACAAGCCCGTTGCATAGTTGTCAGAATGGCCTTGAAGCTGTGTGTATACAATTCCAGAACAAATTCAGTGAATACCGCTGGTCTCACCACTTGTTTGGTCCTCAGTGCACCAAACAGCTAGCTGATTGAAATTCTCATTGTTCAGCCTATCACTTTGGCATTGTGTCAACAGAGCCTGACTTAAGGCTGTGGAAATTGTGCATCTACGAACCTACAAAACTGAGCATTTGAAAATGGTTTTGGATCTTTGGATGTTTCTTGACTGACACAGTGAAAACTTTTACTGTTTGTTAACTCCAGAGATCATATAGTGCCTTCCTTATCAACACAGCAGAAATTTTATTTTTTGGTCAAAAGTAACAGAGAGAAAGAGCTAGCTTCCAACTCATCGTCTAGAGGTGACCTCTGATCTCTGGTTTCTGTTTTAGTAACAGGTTCTGTCAATGTAGACACAACATACAATGTCACCTATCCATGTCTTTGCTGAGAAGTATAAATTCAAGTCTCTGGAAAACATAAAGACAACTTATCTGAACTAAAATGAGAATGCCTGCTCCGTGTCCCTCAGGACAATGCTGTGTCTCAAGCTTCTCCCATGAGCACCAAACTAACCTCCATGGGGACCAGCCCTGCTCACGAAGCAGAGCTTACCTGAAGGCATCAGACAGGCAACCAAGAACTCACCTATTTTTTTTCACCCTCACCATGTAACTAGTCATCATTTGAAGTCAACTGTAGTTTTTTCTTTGTATAATATAGTATTCTGAAAGTCTCTGCAGGCTCCATACACTTTCCAAACAACCCGAAAATGGGCTTGTATTGGGAGCTGTTTGGCAGTAGGTCAAGAGAGTTAAGGTTTAGGATGTGTAAAGTCTGACAGAGTGACATGCTTTGGATTCTAAAGTGATGGTAACAGAACATTCACCACTGGAACTCGAGAGGACTGGCTGCTCATGTGGAAAGATTTTGTCCACTAATCACCAGATCCATCCTGGGAATTTTTATTGAAGACTTCATCCTGGGAAGGTTGGTGATCGATCCCTTCATAAAAGGAGCCTCCATTGTGCAGGAAAGTGCCCACGGCTCGCCCCTGCCGGGCGTGACCCACAGCATCGCTGAACACTTTGTTTATCTGCTCCTCTGAGGGCATCCACCAGTCGGGGTTGGAGGTACAGTGCATCCTAATGAATTCTGTGGGAATATAAACAACAGTAAAAAAAAAAAAAGAGAGAGAAACAGCTGGTTTTTGCAGTGGGTGACAGGAAGGATGCTTAAACTTTAACAGCAGCTCTATAAGGAAAGCTTTATGGGACATCAGATGTAGTGCCATGATGACGTCACTTATTAGACTTTAAAACTTACACCATCTACATTTTCTACTCACGTGCAAAAATAAAAATTATGTGCGCAGTCCCTCTAAGACACATTTGCATGAAAGGTCAATCTGATTTGTGAGGCATGGTCTGCACCATGCTAGGTTCAAACCCTGTTGTTACATGCCCACATTTTTTAACTCTTTCCAGAAGCACAGCAAGTATCATTAGCATGGCATTCTTTAACCAGCTACTAATTTGTAGATTAAGTGCAAGAAAATAAAATCTCAGCGAGAACCTGCAAAGGTTTTGGTTCAGAAGAGATTTCCACATTGTTACAGGCTGTATTTATGTCTCTAATTATGATTTCTATACATATACCGACAAATATTTTTTGGATGAGTTTTCCTCTAAATATTTAATTTCACCAGATACAATTAGGAAGAGATAGTGTATAAAGAGTAGCTAAGATCCCAATAAAACAATCTCGGCCTCCCTCCAGCTGAGTTCAAATCAACCTTTCCTGTTTTCTCAGAGTCAGGGGACATGCAGAGTTCCCATACAGCTATTTCATTAATAACATGGGCATCTGAAAACTGAAGTGAGCATTCTGGAAAAGGTCCTAAGTCAAACTGTGTTTTTTTTTTCTTTTTTGCACAGCTGATTGAAAGTTCAGGGTGACTGCTATTTACACATCATTTCTTCTCCAGCACTGCTCCCTCTATAAGACAACGGTTCTGGTCATAGGATTGGATTTGTCTGAAATTTACTTATGAAACCCTGATCCTATTTGCCCTGAGAAGCTGATGCTTTTAAGAACCTGGACGAGAAAAATCTCATGAACTGAACTGTGTCTATCTTAGCAGATAAACAGGGCCTTCCCTTCAATTTCATGCCTGAGGTGAGAGACTCATTCATCTCATCCAAGTCCCAGCTCCGGTGGCCTTCCCTGGGCTGAGAACTGTGTTTACCCAGCATCTCATCCTGCAAAATTGTCAGGAACCAGATGGCTAATGGTGGGGTGCAAGCCTAGCAAACCCTGAAGGACACCTACATCCTCAAACCCAGGGCATGGCCACTGCAACGCTGAACAGACAGAAAGCACATGGGACCACTAGGGGTCACATAGCTAGATCTCTCCCTATTATCTCCCTGTGTTCACACTTATGCACAACTGTAACTGTCCTCAGATCGTCTCCAGCTACGCTGTGAGCTCCACAAGTCAGAGATTCTGTTTTCTACTCCTCTCTGCCTTTCCCAGGTCTCCTCCCTCCAAGTATTCGCAAGTATTCCTTATCTGTTTAAGGAGTTCCCCTACCTCTGTCCAGATGCCCAATTCTCCTAGGGACATAAAGAAATGAAAGAAGGTACCCATGAGCAGAAATCAGCCCTGCCACTCTGAGAATGTGCTGCTCTGTGATACCTACACTGCCCCCTCCTTAGCACCCACTGTTGTGACAGGACTTCCCCCAACACTGTGCCAGATGATTACAAGTTCAAAGTAGAGGTCACTCTGTTACACAGACTGGAAGCATTGTCACATCACTGACCCCCTCTTCCTGCTGGACTCAAACCACTCCAGGGAACAGGCCCGCCTAGAATTTGATTTCATTCCCTGAAGCACCCTGCTCTCCATCCCTCAAGTGTCCAAACCTCTGCAGCTTCCTTGGCCTTCCTACGCTTGCTGACCACAAGGACATCACCCTGGGAGTCATCATACCTGAGCCCTCAGGAGGAATCCCATTTGGGTCAAAGAAGGCCCCAAGAGTTCAGTCTTTGGGACAGATACAAGGGCTCTAACCAGCTGCCCTGACACATCAGCAGTTCTTGCCTATGCCTTCTCCACCCATGGGCAGGGGAGGCCTGTGCGTCCTGCCCAGCTCTCCTGTGCTGGAGAGTACATGTTCTGACTGGGCAGCCTGGGCTGCATCGGTGTCCCAGCAGGCCTGGCAGCATTCCCAGGGCTCTGGTATATAAATTAATCCCTCAGTTTCATAGACTTGCTCATTAAAATGTAAAATGTTTAACAAGGATTTATGGAAAGGGACAGTGAGCCCCCTTATCTTGATTCTTCACAAGCTGCAGGGCAAATTCCTGAATCCATACTGAGCACGCTCTCAGCAGGCCGCCTCCCCCTGCTAAGCTTACCACCACTCTGGTGCCTCTGCCTGCTCTGATGATACTGGGGAATAAAGGAACCTATGGCTAGTTTGCTAAGGCAGACACTGGAAATTTCTGTCACCCAGACACTCTAAATGGAACCGTCAGATTGGCCAACAGGGGGCGCTCCAGCGCACCCGCGCCATGTTGCTAATAATGTTGGTATCTTCATTCTAGGTGGCTCTGTCAAGCCTGGGCCACCTGAATCAATCACCTGGGGTGGTCGCGAGGTGCAATAATGCATGCCTCCCCTGTCCTCCCCCCAGACCCACTGAATCGCAAGTTCAGGGTGGGTCTGGGGATCTCTGTTGCTAACAAATGCTGCACAGGCACCCTAGTTGCTGTGGGCGTCAGGACAGGGGTGCAGGAGTGAGTATCTTTCTGATGATGAAGGCCTTATCAGTGATAAGGTTTTTCCACTGTGACTTCTTCATTTTGATTCCTATCAGGAGTAAATCATTAAGTCTTTCCAACCAGTAAAATCACTCAAACTATATAGGTTAAGTCTTTCCAACCAATAAAATCACTCGAATTATATTCAAGTTAATATTCTGATATGGGCTTTTCCAGTGCAAACAGAGCTTACGGGGGCACTGTAATGTTTCTGGTTGTCTGTGCTGATCTGCACCCACCGAAGCAACCGTTTGCATCTGGCTTCTTCCTCCTCACCCTCTGCCTGGCCTATCCATAGTGTGGATCAGCTACAGAGTCATCAGCGGTTAATACTGATGAAGTCGTGTTATCTGAGCAGTATTTTTTAAATACGGAAACTTAAAAAAGTTAGAACAGAATCTGACTGGGTGAGAAATATTTTAGGCCTAGGGAAAATTAACTAAATAAATTTAAGGAGCAGGGACAAGTATTCTCAACAAGGGTAGCTAGACTGGGGGACGGTGCCATAGGCTTCAAATGAAAACGGGGTAAATTTTAAAATCCTTGTCTTCTTTTCCTCTGTGCTTTCCTCCCCAGTGTTCCAGCTTTCCTGGAGGTGGCTTTCCCAGGCAGCAAAGAAAATCTGAACTTAAAGCGTGAAACATGAGGTGCTATGCAGTGCTTATGTGCCACTAAGTGCTAAAGCAAACAAAGAATTTTTAAAGAACTTCTTGATACCAAAGAGATGGGCTACATGAAGCCTATAAAGTCTCAGCGGAAAAAAAAACCAAAATACAGTCAAGGTTGAACACTTGCACGGGGAGCCACAGCCAATGCGGTGAAATGAGATCACAGATGGACACTGAGCGGAAGGATGCAGTACCTCGGAGGCATGTTACTTTAACTGGATCCAGAGGGCGTCTCTCAGGACCTGTCTCTCCTGACTGCACTGACCTTTTCCTTTTTCCAAGGCCGCATGAGTACTTAAGCTCATCGGTAGTGAAAACAAATCTGATGAGGTATCGAAGGAGCCGCCTCCCATCTTTCTTTGAAGAATTTACAGCCTCATCCCACTGTTTGCTCGTTATGTAGACAGGATAGTTGTTCAACAGCTGCTTGCTTCCCTGGAAAAGTGAAATATTTTCTCATTACCTACTTAGCCGGCCAGCCAGCAGCCCAGGCGATCTCCATTTCAAAGGCAAACCCGCTTTTTAACCAAGTGGCTATGCTGACAATGAACCGGGTACTGAACAGCACAAGTAATTGCTCCCTCTCAAAACGGGCACTTTTCAAATTACATTTGCATTTTCTATAACAAGAGCCAATGAGGTTTAATGAACACCTTTGAAAGAGGAGCTATTTATAACCTGCATTTTAACAGGTAGGTTAAAACGTGTCAAGATCCAATGACAGGAAACACTATTTAAATATAACCTGTAACTTTCCTTTTCAATCTATTAAAATATGCAAAAATGACTTTGAAGAGTGTGATCAAACAGGTCTCCTCATCCTTTGGTTGGCGGTTAAGTACTTTTAGAAATGACGCTGGTGGGTTATTTCCATAAGGTATTTTTTTGGGGTTTAATGTACCTAATATCTGATGGCTGCTGCATTTCAGTGAAACAAAATTAAAAAGTGAATTAAAAAAAAAGTGGAATTGTGGAAACAGAAAAAAAAAAATCACTAATAATAATGCAAAACAAGTTTCCTCAAATTTCAGCTTCTGCAAATGCCACTATTTCATCAACTCAAAATTTTTCTTACTTTTCACCTTTGTAATTTATGTCTGCTATAAAATTCCCAGGCTAAATAGCTGCAATGGGACTAATTATAGGAATTTCTGTAACATTTATAAGCCATGTTTAGTCAATTGCACCTACACAACCATTATTTTAGCTCTGGTTGTCCATAAAATTCTACAGTCCAGGACAAATTAATTAACCCATGATCTCAGTTTTAATGTACTTCTTCCCCAGTAATTAAGGTGTACAAAGTAAAGAAGGGAAACTCATTCAGTTTTACAACTTTGCCAATTTACTATAGGTTATAAATTGGCACTGTTTGGGTCTCACAGGTTTTTATTTTAAAAAATGCTCTCTTAAGGCCTGAGGAGGGCAAATGGTATAGGAGCACAGGAAAGGAAGAGGCAGCAGACCCAGCTATGAAACTGTCGCTGGATTATACCCACAGAAACTCATCACCGCAGCGTCATACTCCCGCGAAGTAGCAGGCGTGTGACTGACTGTCCTTTTTATAGGAAGCAACTGAGGGACATGGTTTGAGGTTTGAATTTAGTCAGTTTGGGTTTGAACTGAATCTTAGTTCTGCATCTTATTTGGTGATTCTTTAACAAGTTACTTCAACTGAGAGGAAGAACTGAGTTATCATAGGTTTAAACTATGAGTATTTGGGAGCATAAACTGTGTCCTACATATGATCAAAAGATGGGCAGGAGCCCTGAGGTTCCTAAGGGCCCCTTAGCCCAGACTGCTGTTTCATGGCAGGAGGGGCAAGACACAGGGTTGACTGACATGTGTGGCAGTGCAGACAGGTAAGCGGGGATGAAAACCTAAGACCAAGGGGGTTGGGCAACCAATCCCATGAGCCAGGCTACGGGGGACCGAGGTATTGCCGATTCCCAGGTGAAACAAGACGTCCTCCACAAAGGTAAGCAACAGAGGGTTATGGTTGGGGGACGGAGGACGGAGATGCTAATGCGGAACAGTGTCTGTCACACAGCAGGTGCAATGAACATCTGTTGAACGACTACCGCAGGGACTGCCCTGGTAGTCCGGGGGTTAAGACTCTGTGCTCCCAGGGCAGGGGACACAGGTTCGACCCCTGGTGCAGGAAGATCCCACACACTGCAGAGCAACTAAACCCATGAGCCACAACTACCGAGCCGACACTCGAGAGCCTGGGAGATGCAACAAGAGAAGCCACTACAATGAGAAGCCCACACACCAGAATGATGAGCAGTCTCCGCCTGCCTCAACTGGAGAAAGCCCATGCACAGCAATGAAGACCCAGCACAGTCAAAAATAAGAGAGAGAAAGAAAGGGAAAAAAAAAAGAAAGGAATGGGGAATCAGAAGGGAGTCCTGACACAAAGGCCCAGAGACAGCGAGCAGGTGCAGGAGGGAGGAGAGGCAAGACTCTGGGGATGAGGAGGGCTGGGAAATGGGCCCCTGGAGGGGACAACTGGGACAGTAGCCTGGGGTGGGGTAGGGGGCAGCTCTCTCAGAGCATTCTGATAAGGAGTGGAGGTGCAACCAGACTACAGACAGGGCAGAGCAAGCAGAAATAAGAGTGGGGAAACGAATACAGACCACTCTTTCAAGGGTGTGATCACTGAGGTTACCATTCAGCAAGTGACTTCAATGACAGGCAGTGGGGCTGAGACCTGGACCTACCCTTCAAGGAGCAGGATGCGTTGTGGTGTTAGGATGAAAGTGCCACAGGGTGCTTTGGGTGTGGAAGGAGAAAGAAAAGATAACTGTTGAGGGAGGGAGGGAGCATCAAAGAGGGGCTGATTTTCAGAGTGGGAAGACTTGGAACAAACACTGTCTCTGCCTGAGGGAATGACAGGTGGATCCCCCATTTCAGGTCCCTCTAAGCCAAAAGAGCATTGCCCACAACATTAAACTCGTCTCCCTCTCAGAGCACAGAGGTGAATGTACTTCATGATGCACGGCCTTTCTCCGCAGGATATATCCTCACTCGTAAGCCTCAGAGCCTACCAGGCCTTCTGTTGGCCAACCTGTTCTGGTGTACAGGTGGTTAAGCACCGAGATGCTTCGTCTTAAGGCCCTTCCGCACGAGGTACCGTTTACCTCGCCACTGGAGACCTACCTCGGTCGGCTGGTCGGCTGGCTGTGGGATCATGAGCTGGTTGTGATGCTGGAGCACCATCTTCAGGTAATCTAAGACGGTCTGGCAGGGCACTGGGTGGGAGAGATTGCAACAACTGCACATGAGCTCAACTGTGCTGGGAAAACAGAAAGCTTTCACGGTTCAAAAAGATTTTTGATGTAAACATCTAAAAAAAAGAACCGACTCATTTTCTAAAGGAAACAGAATCTTCTTTCCTTTGACATCCGCAGTTATTTCAATTTGTAAACATGGAACAGATACTACAGTTTGGGGAGAAATTTTGGGTTCAGCACAATTTAAGTCAAACTGACTCTAAGATGAATTTGGGTCAGTAATAATGATGTCACATTGAACAAGTCACAGGACAGACATGTCTTCTTTGATTCAAGTTATAACATGAGCACCCAATGGTGCTTTTGAAAATTAAGGTACTGAAGACTATGATGTTTCACTTATTTAAAACTGATGATACAATGCTCATTATTAGTGCCATTCATCCCTAGTTCTTCAGGAAAGCAGTTAAGTCATGAACTTTAGATCTGCTTCCTGACACAGACATGCCTGACCATGTAGCAAGTCCCTTCTCCAAACACTCACCTGATCTGGTCCAATTCAGATTCAGTTAGTATGTATATCATTAACTGTTGTACTATATTTTTTGAGGCATAGTCTTATAGAACTATCGAATAATTACAATAAAACTGATACATGAGCCCAATATACAGCCTGATATATTTTTGTACCACTGCAGAAATAATTCTTACATTTCAAGATTTATATTAGAACCCTTTCTGAAGTATTAACTAATTGCTTTTAAAGGTCTCAGTAGCTTAGTTAATAACCTAATTGACATGGATCACTGGCATTATCTGTCCTGGCTATGTGTTTTCTTAGAATGTTTTTGTCACGTTAGAGAAAATAGTAAATATTTAACCTAAATCTTACTTTTAAAGTATTATCACTGAGCTTTCTTCACTTTTTTTCTCACTTTTTTTTTTAAGAGAGCAAACCGAAGTTATCATCTTTATCCCCTGCTAATAGCTCTGGGTTTTTTTAAGGTGACATTACACTGCAACATAAGAAATCAAACACTGTATCAACATCCTTTGGGAGAATTTGAATGATAAGTAGAAGTAGGTTAGGAAATTTTTCTTCTTGCCAAGAAATATTTTCTTAAATGATATCCTTACAGATTTGTCTTACACATCAGTGTCACAGGTCACTCTTGCATAGTCATCTGAATATATTCTTTAAATTAAAGAAGCATTTTGGGGACAACCACAAAAGTCAACAAAAAGAAGGCATATGTGTTTCAGTTTGAAGCAGGACTTTTACTAAGCCAAAGTTTAATAAAACCTGTCAAGTATCTCTAATTTTACCACTATATTAAAAACCTAACTCACTTTAAAGTCCATCCTGATGTAACTAAATCCTGTGATTTACAATTCTGCCAGATCTCGCCCAAATTCCTCTTAAGGGGTGCACTTACTGGATAACAGTTCTATGTTCCGACAGACACCTTTACCCTGGATATGGCTGAGTATGGAGTTTGAGTCACTGAGGGCTAGAAAATCCACTTTCTAAACCATACCATTTCTGCTCGGGTATGCCAAGTTCATGGAAAAGTCTGAGCAAGTTAACTGAATGACAAACAGTAATTTCCCACGTTACTAGAGTCCCATAAACAAACAGTCCAACCCACTTGCTAATGCCATAGTAAGAATGAACCTTCTGGCAATGGGAATTGATTAGAGGAAAAATATAGAAGACTTGAGAAGCTAATGGAGACAGGAAACAGGTTTGCTATTGAGTTCTGGCTTTTCACTGACCATGTGGTCTTTGGGACTCCATTTAACTTCTGTGTCTAAGTCTCTTCTATATATTGCCAAATATAAGGGTTTCAGTAGCAGCAATGCAACTGTATATATGTCACTGCATTGCCAAGCAACCTGTGTGAGGTGTTATTCTGGATTTAGTTTGGAAGTTTTAGTAAAATTTGTAAATACTCACTGACTGATTAGAATTTGAATGAAACTCCTTTTGCTACTTTATCCATATTTTATATATGTTTACAGAAGAATGCTTAAGAACAAAATGCTTATAAAACTGAATATTCAGTGTGACCTCAACTGTGTTAAAAATAATTATGCGCAAAGAGAAGAGACTGGAAAGAAATAAACCAAAGCATCAATAATTAAAAATGATTTTAAAATTAAAATTATTAAAAAAATTAATTTAAAATAATTAAAAACTGTATCCTTTACCATCCTTGTAAAGACCAATTAAAAAAAATCTCTATAGTGGGCATGGACCATAACTTCAAAGTTGTTTAAAGAATGTCTACATAACTGTTATCTTCCCTTCCTTTGCCATTTATGACCTTCAGTGTTGCCTGTATAGGCTTGGAAGCAGACTCTCCCATCTCTACACCCCCAATATTCAGGCAGCAGTGCTAACCTCTGAGCAAGGCCAACTGACCCAAACATTCTGGAAGAAAATGGAATTTCACCTGCATTTACTAGCCATGGGGATCTGCTGAAGGCAGGTGGGTCCTGTGGGCTGATGTCTGGGCACAGAGCTGAAGCCAGGAACACTGAGGACAAGACTCAGGTCTAGCTACTTAAATCGACTCTGCAGAGCTGGCTGCTGTATGGTCTGAAAAGCTTGTTAAGTAAGGTTCTTCCATGGAAAACTGCTCTTTTTGCCCTTGTTAAGGGTGCTTGGGTGTCAAGTTACCTAATTTTCCTGGTAGATCACTGCATTAACATTTGATCAGCTTTTCTTCTTGTTCAACATTATTTAATCTACTCTATCATTGTTTTTAAAGACTCAAAACATTTACTCGAAATCCAGCACATACTGTTTCATAGGGAGACTGAAATTATTTACCATCCTGACAAACATGCCATCTGTGTGTTGTATCACCTTTAAGTGTCTGTCCTAGTCACACCGTCTCTGGAGAGTATAAGTTCCTGAATTGTAAACATCTAGAAATAAACAGTGAGCTGCTCTCTTGATAATGAAAATATTCTGTCTCTGATTAGCTTTATTGATATGTATAGATGCTATAACAGAACATGCCTGAAACTGGGCTGGAAATCAGGGATATACGGATGACTCTGACTGAAGTCTCTGCCCTCAAGAACCTTACACGGCCTGCCTCTCCTTGTATCAAGACACCAGGAGAGACAAAGAGTGAAAACTTGCCCTGTTACTGACTTCAACAGAAGCAAGCATGATGTGCTACAGAAAGTGGTTAATTCTGCCTGGGAACTGGGGCAGGGGTCTGGGAGGGAAGTGTCACCTGCCTGGGATGTCACCTTAAGAATGAGTAGGAGCTCCTTAAGTGGGGAAAAGGGAGGGTATGTCCTTAGACTGGAGGGACAGCAGGAGTTAAGGGAAGACCAGAAGCACGCGGTAAAGAAACTGCCTGCCGGTGCAGGAGACATGGGTTCAAGCCCTGGTTCAGATTGCCTGGAGTAGGAAATGGCAACCCACCTCAGTATTCTTGCCTGGAAAATTCCATGCACTGGAGCCTGGCAGGCTATAGTCCATGGCGTTGCAGAGTCAGACATGACTGAGTGATTGAGCATGCAGAAGCAAGTACATGGAGGTTTAGGAATCACAAATTGTCCAGAGGGGTTGGAGCACTTGGGGCATGGTGGGAACTGAAGGGTGAGCCTTCAAAACTGAACAGGAGGACTCGGGTAGTGAAGGACATCATGCCGTGCCACACTAAGGGTGCTGAATTTACTCCATGGACCACGTGAAGCTGAGAGGCATTCAGCAGAGGGTGATGTGGGCTGTTTCATTTGGGAGAGCCTGGGATTGAACAGGTACTGCAAGAGGCCACGTTGTGGGTCAGGCGTGGATGAAAGCCATGGGGAGAGAGAGGAGGACTCCATACGGATGGGCACATACAAGGTGGAATCCAAAGGACAGAAGACCGACATGAAATAGGAACTGAGAGGGTTATGAACAGAGCTGAAGTTCCCCACCTGGGTAACTAACTCAATGCCCACCTCTTTACAAGGTTAAGACCACCACCGCCAACCTAAGAAAACCACTTAAGATTTCTGTATTCTCAGGCACAGCAGTGTCCCTCTTGGTCTCTTAAGGTTGCTCTGTATGGAGTGTTTCCTAGATGATCTAGCAGGCACTTCGTTGTTACTTGATGGGCTTAATATGATTCCAGTGTTACTAACCTCATGTTACAGAAAACAGAAACTGAGGCTCAGAATGATTAATTTGCCCAAACCACTGCTAGCAAGTAGCAGGAGCAGGAATCCAAACCCAGGTTTGATTCTAGAGCCATTTTCTTCGGCTCATGCTCTTTTGTGTCCCACAGTCTCTCTCACAGCTTACAGCAAGAGCTGTGTGACTTTTACCAAATCCTAAGTCAAAGAACTCAATTGTTTCCTCCTCTGTCTCTAGCGCTTGCTCTAATTTTTTTTTTTCCCTCAGAACACATTTGTGTCTCTTCATTCTCCCTAGAATGCCCGCATTAAATACAATCACTGTGTCTCTCAGGGCCGGAAGTCGACCCGAGCCTTCTCCCACAGGCACTTCTGGCGCGTGTGAGCTGGAGGCGGTGCAAGCAAGGTAGGCACTAGCACAGACACTGCAGCTCCTACAGGGGCTTTTTGTTCTCGCAGAACTAGTTATCCAGAAACGGACACTGACTTATCTTTTTAAAATCTTCTTACAATATCCTTACTTAAGATCAGACTGCATGATTCAGCACGTAGCCTTGTGAGTTAGTGCAAGTGATCCTCATTATTTGCAGACTCTGTACACTTGCCTACTTACTAATGGACTTCCCAGTTGGCGCTAAAGAACCTACCAACGCAGGAGACATGAGAGACTCAGGTTCGATCTCGGTCGGGAAGATCCCCTGGAGGAGGGCCTGGCAACCCACTTCAGTATTCTCGCCTGGAGAATCCCATGGACAGAGGAGCCTGGTGGGCTACAGTCCACAGGGCTGCAAAGAGTCGGACACGGATGAAGTGACTTAGCACACACACGACTCACTGACATAAATCTGTAATGGTCAAATTCAAATTTGGGGTACTGGCACTGGAGGACTTTGGCAGGTCACCAAGAAACCCGAGTTGCTGGAATCATACACTCTTGGCTGAGGCTGAACAAGGATACGTTCTGCCTGCTCGTTTCAGCCCTCATGACAGTGAGGGTTCTTTTCATGGTCTAGTTAGTGCCACGTTCTTTTCATTTTTGTGCTTGTCCTGTGTGGTGATCTTGCTGTTTAAGATGGGTCCCAAACGTAGAGCTGAAGTGCTGTCTAGTGTTTCTGAGCATGAGGCTGTGATATACTTCAAGGGGAAGATGTGTATGAGATAAGCTTGGCTCAGCTGTGAGTCACAGGACTGTGAATTCAGTGTCAACCGACCAGCACTATATATTAAACAAGGCCTCTTTAAACAAAAACATACTTAAAATGAGGTTATGAACTGACTGGCTGACAAAAACACCGCGACCTGAGGCTGCACAGAACTATAGTGAACGACAAGAATCGACTATATTTTGAGGGTGGAGGAGGATAATAAACTAGCTCTGTTAAATGTGAACATTAACTTTTATTTGGAGTTATAAATTGAGATGATAAAAAATGTACATTTAAAAAAGTAGAATGTTCTTTAATAATATCAACAGTTAAGTTTACCATCCTTATATCTGCACTTAGAAAATTTCAAGTTATTTTTAATGTCATAGTTATTTTACTTTGGAAGTTATCATTACTTCTAAAATTTTACTTAAGTTGATTAACAATATCATGTTAGTTTCAGGTGTACAGCACAGTTATTCAGTTATATATGCATGAAAGTGAAAGTCACTCAGTCATGTCCGACTCTTGAGACCCCATGGACTGTAGCCTGCCAGGTCCCTGTCCACGGGATTCTCCAGACAATACTGGAGTGGGTTGCCACACCCTCCTCTAGCAGATTTTCCTGACCCAGGGATCAAACCTGCAATTTTATGTCCTCCTACATTAGCAGGCAGGTTCTTTACTACTAGTGCCACCAAAGAAGCCCTCAAGTTACATATAAATATATGTGTGTGTGTGTGTGTGTGTGTATGTATATTTTTCCAGATTCTTTTCCCATATAGGTTATTACATAATATTGAGCACAGTTCCGGGTTCTACATAGCAGATCCTTGTTGGTTGTCTATTTTGTATAGAGTACTGCTGGAAGTGGTTTTTTAATTACCATATTTTATGTTTTTAATTCCTACATTTTGTCATATTTTAAAATCTCTAAACTTGGTGTTCAAAGACAATTATAAAGGGCAATTAAGATTTGAAGTGTTTTTCTTCTTAATGGAACATAAACTACTGGTGTGTCTTATATTCAATGAGGGTTGAAATTAGATGAAATATGGTCTTTTATACCCATCTCCCTTATGAGTTCCCTTTAACCAGTGCTGACTGCAAGCTTTCTAAATAAAAGTGACTACTGTAACTTGACACCTTCTCCATTGAGATGTCTGCCCATCATTTTTCTTCTTTTAATAACCTCTCAGCTCTTTGTATCCCTAACCCCAGTATCTTCCTTTTGGGGCTTTTTTCTTTAAACCTATTTCTTTAAAAAAAAATGTAAACTTCTAAAGACTCTAATTTGTAGTGTGATGTAGTATCTAGTGTAATGTCTAGTGTAACTTCTAATACAAAAGAAAATGTGCTAATGCTACCTCCTGGAATAAAATATTTAGTTACCTACATCTGCAAATAACTCTGGAAAGTAAGTTAGAGAGTACTTTCTAGAAGCCCCTCGCTTGCATGTAGCTGATATGCAATACAACTTTGTTGGATGTTTCACAACAATACAATCAACAAACTCTGTCTCAGGTGGTGCTGGAAAGAATACCTCTTCCCAGTCTCTTTCCTTGAAGTAAGGCCTGTCGCCTTTCTGTCCCCCTTTTATAGCTGGAAGTACTTTCCCCCTGTAGACTAAATAGACTCATTTCTTTTGAATTCTTAGTTCAAGAACTACTCCCAGGTATGAACGCCTCATTTCAGGGAAAAACAAGAAGAAACCGGAATCTCAGACTGCTCAACAGCATGACTCTGGAGAGAGGGATGCGCCCTAGGAATTCCGCCCCTACTCCAGCCCACGGCAGGCGCCCCCAACATCTCCTGCACCTGACTCCCTCTGCTCACTCCGCATGCTCCTCTCCCCTTTGTATCACCCACCTGCTTGGCCGCAGGAAGAGTGATCCTATGACACAAAGGCAGATCCTATGAAAAGAAAGCCCCAGGTGCTTCCACGGAAATATACTGGCCTCTAGGATAACAAAGGCCCACTGTGATCATTGGGAAGCATGGACACTGCTTAGGGAAAACTGACCCCAAGTCTCACAGCAAAGTTACTGCTTGCAAAATACTCCTGTTATGTGCAAAACCAGACATTATTTGCCACACTTTTCCTCATACGGGTAAAAAATAACAGATTCCCCTGATCCTCAACACCAAAGGGATAGCTAGCTCATAATAGCTAGCCAGACTGCTTTCTTGGGTGATCACCTACTGTCTGGTTTGTGTTTAGCCAAAGATGGAGCTTGGGGGGTGAGGGCAAGAGGTCAATGATGTCCTTCTGATTCAAGTTTTCATCTTAAGTGGCACTTTCAACCTGACGCCCAACACTCATGTCCCTGGGCAATGAATCCATGAGTCAAGTAATCAAAAATAGCTCGTCTTTCCTGCATTTCACAGTTTTTTACTATACATAATGGACAAAGCAATTTTTACCTATACAGTTGAGTTTCAGTCTGGACTAAACTCAACTCATCGACATTTAAGAAATCAGTGAACTAAAATGGACCTGAAGGGGCGAATTTATTTCAATGACCATTATACCTACTACTGTGGGCAAGAATCCCTTAGAAGAAATGGAGTAGCTCTCATAGTCAACAAGAATCTGAAATGCTGTAGTACTTGGGTGCAATCTCAACGACAGAATGATCTATGTTCATTTTTAAGGCAAGTCATTCAGTATCACCATAGTCCAAGCCTGTGACCCACCACTAATGCCAAAGAAGCTGAAGTTGAACATTTCTATGAAGACTTACAAGACATTCTAGAACCAATACCAAAAAAAGATGTCCTTTTCATCACAGGGGACTGGAATACAAAAGTAGGAAGTCAAGAGATACCTGGAATAATAGGCAAATTTGGCCTTGGAGAACAAAATGAAGCAGCGCAAGGGCTAACAAGAGTTTTGCCAAGGGAACGCACTGGTCACAGCAAACACACTCTTCCAACAACACAACAGATGACTATACACATGGACATCACCAGATGGTCAATACTGAAATCAGACTGATCATATTTTTTGCAGCCACAGATAGAGAAACTCCATACAGTCAGCAAAAACAAGACAGGGAGCTGATTGTGGCCAGATCATGAACTCCTTATTGCAAAATTCAGACTTCAATGGAAGAAAATAGGGAAAAACCACTAGGCCACTAAGGTATCCATTCAATTCAGTTCAGTTCAGTCACTCAGAAGTGTCTGACTCTTTGTGACCCCATGGATTGCAGCATGCCAGACCTCCCTGTCCATCGCCAACTCCTAGAGTTTACTCATAAACTCATGTCCATTGATTCGGTGATGGCATCCAACCATCTCATCCTCTGTCATCCCCTTCTCCTCCCACCTTCAATCTTTCCCAGCATCAGGGTCTTTTTCACTGAGTCAGTTCTTTGCATCAGGTGGCCAAAGTACTGGAGTTTCAGCTTCAGCATCGGTTCTTCCAATGAATATNACCATCTCATCCTCTGTCATCCCCTTCTCCTCCCACCTTCAATCTTTCCCAGCATCAGGGTCTTTTTCACTGAGTCAGTTCTTTGCATCAGGTGGCCAAAGTACTGGAGTTTCAGCTTCAGCATCGGTTCTTCCAATGAATATTCAGGACTGACTTCCTTTAGTATTACCTAAATCAATTCCCTTATGATTATTCAGTGGAAGTGACAAACAGATTCAAGGGACTAGATCTGATAAGACAGAGTACCTGAAGAACTATGGATGGAGGTTTGTGACATTATACAGGAGGTGGTGATCAAAACAATTCCCAAGAAAAAGAAATGCAAAAAGGCAAAATGGCTGTCTTAGGAGGCCTTAAAATAGCTGAGAAAAGAAGAGAAGTGAAAGGCAAAGGAGAAAGGGAAACATGTACCTAACTGAATGCAGTGTTCCAAAGAACAGCAAGGAGTGATAACGAAGCCTTCCTAAGTGAAAATGCAAAGAAACAGAGGAAAACAATAAAATAGGAAAGACTAGAGATCTCTTCAAGAAAATCAGAGATACTAAGGGAACATTATTTCATGCAAAGATGGGCACAAAAAAGAACAGAAATGGTATGAACCTAACAGAAGCAGAGAATATTAAAAAGAAGTGGGAAGAATACATAGAACTAAACAGAAAAGATCTTAAAACCCAGATAACCATAATGGTATGATCACTCACCTAGAGCCAGATATCCTGGAATGTGAAGTCAAGTGGGTCTCAAAGTTAGTGTAGGTGATAGAATTGTTGCTGAGTTATTTCAAGCCCTAAAACATGATGCTGTTAAAGTGCTGCATTCAATATGCCAGCAAATATGGAAAACTCAGCAGTGACCACAGGACTGGAAAAGGTCAGTTTTCATTTGAAACCCAAAGAAAGGCAATGTCAAAGAATGTTCAAACTACCATACAATTGTACTCATTTCACATGCCAACAAAGTAATGCTCAAAATTCTCCAAGCCTGACTTCACCATTATGTGTACTGAGAATTTCCAGATGTTCATGATTTAGAAAAGGCAGAGGAATCAGAGATCAAATTACAGAGAATTACAGAAAAACATCTACTTTTGCTTCACTGACTATGCTAAAGTCTTTGACTGTGTGGATCACAACACACTGTGGAAAATTCTGAAAGAGATGGGAATATCAGATCACTTGACTTGCCTCCTGAGTAATCTGTATGGAGGTCAAGAAGCAACAGTTAGAACCAGACTTGTAACAACGGACTGGTTCAAAATGGGGAAAGGAGTACATCAAGGCTGTATATTGTTACCCTGCTTATTTAACTTTTATGCAGAGTACATCATGAGGAATGCTGGGCTGGATGAAGCACAAGAAAGAATCAAGATTGCTGGAGTAATATCAACAATCTCAGATATGCAGAAGACACCACCCTAATGGCAGAAAGCAAAGAGGAACTAAAGAGTCGTCTGATAAAGGTCAAAGAGGAGAGTGAAAAGGCTGGCTTAAAATTCAACATTCAAAAAACAAAGATCATTGCATACAGTCCTATCACTTCACAGCAAATAGATGGGGAAACAATAGAAAACAGTGATGAACTTTATTTTCTTGGGCTTAAAAATCACTGCAAGATGGTGACTGCAGCCACAAAATCAAAAGATGATTGTTCCTCAGAAGAAAAGCTATGACTAACCTAGACAGCATATTAAATAGCAGAGACTAGTTTGCCAACGAAGGTCTGTTTAGTCAAAGCTATGGTTTTTCCAGTGGTTATGTATGGATGTGAGAGCTGGACCATAAAGAAAGCTAGCACTGAAGAATTGATGCTTTTGAACTATGCTCTTGAAGAATCCCTTGGACTGCAAGGAGATCAAATCAGTCAAACCTAAAAGAAATCAAACCTGAATATTCATTGGAAGGACTGATGCTGAAACTGAATGCCACCTGATGGGAAGAGTTGACTCATTAGAAAAGACTCTGATGTTTGAAAGACTGAAGGCAGGAGGAGAAGGGTGCGACAGATGATGAGATGGTTGGAGGTCATCACTGACTCAACGGACATGAGTTTGAGCAAGCTCCGGGAGATGGTGAAGGACAGGGAAGCCTAGGGTACTAAAATTTATGGTGTCACAAAGAGTCGGACAGAACTGAGTGACTGAACAACAAATGGACTAATTAAAGCAATCAAGCTTCTCTATGTAGAATGGCTATTCATTCAGGTTCATGGAGGTGACTCTTTACAGCAGCAGTGGTGGGTGTTTACACTAACAGTGGGGATCATTAGCCTACTTTGAACAGTTCAGTTCAATTCAGTTCAGTCGTCAGTCGTGTCCGACTCTGTGTGACCCCATGAATTGCAGCACGCCAGGCCTCCCTGTTTATCATCTCTCGGAGTTCACTCACTCATGTCCATCGAGTCCATGACGCCATCCAGCCATCTCATCCTTGGTCGTCCCCTTCTCCCCCTGCCCCCAATCCCTCCCAGCATCAAAGTCTTTTCCAATGAGTCAACTCTTCGCATGAGGTGGCCCAAGTACTGGAGTTTCAGCTTTAGCATCATTCCTTCCAAAGAAATCCCAGGGCTGATCTCCTTCAGAATGGATAGGTTGGATCTCCNCAGCCTTCTGAAAAGAACATCTTGAAGGCTTGACCCAGGTTGCTGCGAGTTATTTGCGCGCCCAGGGGCTTTTGTCTGTATCCAGCTCATGGCCTTCGAGTTCATGTTGTCATAAGAGCACACAAAGCATCAGACTTTTACATTATTTCATTAGATTCCTATGAGAGGGCATAAAGAATCTGTTTCCCCATTCTACAGATGAGAAAACTGAGGCTCTTTGAGGAAATTGCCCATAGTCAGATACTCAAATATGTGGCTGAGTTGCACAGATGTACCCAGATATGCAAATTCTCACTTCTTGTAGCAGGTAGACTCTGCAATTTAGGGGAAAAAATATGACCTGATACCCCCTTTGGGGATGGTG
This sequence comes from Neotragus pygmaeus, assembly GCA_006410875.1. NCBI lineage: Eukaryota > Metazoa > Chordata > Mammalia > Artiodactyla > Bovidae > Neotragus > Neotragus pygmaeus. Next base: position 623,486 of record SJYV01055809.1, read on the forward strand.
ATTAGATACTCGCAACAATATCGTTTGGGGTGTGTGTGTGTGTGCGTGCCCTTGTTGGACCAAGATTGCCCCAAAACTCTGGCTCTCTGCGTTGCCCAGGCAGCTCCTCACTGTGTCTGGGGCCACCAGGGCAGGGTTTCTTGACGACACACAATTTCGGCAGTTGTTTGAATGAAGGAAGCGCCTCTGTGGTTCAGAGAAGGATCCCATGGGCTAGAGATGTCTTCAGGTCTAGAGGACTGCCCTGGCTTCTCCCAGCCACGTTGGGAACAAATCACCCCTCCCCTTGGTTAACTCCAATATCAGCAACTCCCTCCCAGGTTTGGTTTCTAGCCTTCAATCTTCACCCTCCAGGTTAGAATTCTGGGTGCCTCTCCTCCTTGATGTGTGACTGTCATCTCTCCACTGTGAAGTTAGTTTCCTTTTCAGAGCTTTCCTTTTCGTCTTGGAAAAGTGACCTATTTTCTTCTTCTCCGGGTTGAGGACTTTGGTCTCTCATTCGCCAGAGTCTCTCTTCCCTTCCTCTGGAAACCTCTCTCTTTGCAGGATCAGCTTCTGCGTTCCTCCACCCTTCATAGTCTCCCTCTCTCCTGCGGCCTCCTCAGATCCTGCTGTGGTTTTCTCCCCTCCATTTATTAGAGATGAAATAAATAATGCCATAAATAAAAGTATTTGGGAGTCCAGGAACTGTCAGGGCTGATTAGGGCATAGAGGACATTTTCTTTCTCATTATGCAAAAGCATTTCATGGGGAAATAAAAGAGGTTTCATTGTAACTCATGCATGTCATATTTCAAGGAATTCAAGATATTAATCATATTTAACATTATTTGCAACGTTTCTCCCTGGCTTCTGAAAACTGCTAAATGAGGACAACGTGGATCAGTAAGAAAAAGGGAGACAAGCATGAGAGGGACAGTTAAGAAATAATGAAATGCTGGTGAAAGACAGGGAAAGAGAATGAGATGCCAGGGAGATGTTTCTTAGGCACATAAGTGAAAAATGGGGGAGCTTCTTCTCAGAGGTGAGACAGCTGAAATTGAATGATACACCGGAGGAAATAAATGATAACAAACCTCCCCACACTTTTCTTTCTATAATGCAGTTCTGAATTTTGCATTGAAATGTTTTCCTCCCACTTTACTCCCAGATAATTTGCCAATAAGTCCTGGCTTTTGAAAAGAAATTGGGTGGTGCCAGTGTGAGTAGGTAGGGGGTGGTTACAGGGGAGAAATTCATCAGTTCTACTACTGAAGAAATAATTTCCTATACCAGGAGCTTTTTCTTATGTATTTTTAATTTGTATCAGCCTCACCACTTAAGCACCTTAAGAGACTGGGAACAGTACTTCTGTTGTTATAGTTTACCAATGAAAAGGATCTGCCATTCTGTATGTTGAAAAGTGAATGTTTCTATAAAACTGAATGGTAAAATTAGTGGTTTAGCTAAAAAAATAAAAAGAAACCCTAGAGGAAAAAAATTAGAATTTTTTAAATGACCAGCTTTTAGATCTACATGCTAGCAGTCACCTATGTCTGGATCCATAGAAAAATGAAGTGCTTAATAATCACGTTGTAGAAAATGAAATGGGCATTTACTCCCAAGTGTGGAGTTGAACTCAATTTTAAAATTGTAAGTGACCACTGTTCCCTGCCTGGGATTGTACATACCTGAGTATTGTATATAAATGTAATATATTGAGGTGTTTATAAAATCACTGGCAGCACTTTTGTAAGCATCTTACTGTAAATTTTAGTCCAAATTATCAGATAGTGATTTTGCTGATATCTTCTCTTTAGGGTCTCAGGGGCTGACGGGATGGTAATTACACCCATGCTTTAAATATTTTTATATAGTTACTCTTACTTAAAAAAAAAGTGAACTTTTAAAAAGCCAAGTGGCTATTTATGGATAGGGTGATTTTTTGACTGGCAGCATGTCAATTCCTTGAGCCATCCAGAATGTAGCTTTTAAATAATAAGTCAGCCATGGGAAATGCTTTTTATTGCACCAATTTCAATGATATTTAATGAGCTTCTGATTGACTGTTTGATCTCCCAATGTTTTGTGCTACTTTTAATTCATTTCGTATAATAGAAAAAAAAAGTAATTGGAATAAAATTTTGTGACAAGATAATGACCTTCCACTTTGAAATTAAATGTCTGATTAGCTTCAACATTTTAATGCTGAGATGATATTGCAGCAGGAACAGGGGTGTGCATACTATCACTTGGTGAAAAATGACTGAGGAATACTCCTTTACTTTTCCTATTTGCATAGTAGAAAGGGCACGGTAGCCACGGAATCATAAGCTCACAGTCCTAGAGGGACCAAAATGGTCTTTTATTCTTGTGCTTGAGTCTTTGCCCATAGCTTTACTAAGACCCTGTCAAGTGGTTGTATAAACCATGCTTAAATACCTCCAGTGATGAGGACTTCACTACTTCTAGGAGCATCATTCACCCAGGGATTTATTCAACAAATGTTTAGTGAGTGCCTACTATGTGCCTGGGATCTTTCTAGGCAGTGGACAATACTCATGCTAAGTGACTTTGGTTGAAACCACATGGACTGTTAGCCCATCAGCCTCCTCTGTCCATAGGATTTCCCAGGCAAGAATACTGGAGTGGTTTGCCTTTCCCTTCTCTAGGGGATTCTCCTGATCCAGGGATCAAACTCAAGTCTCTTGAGTTTGCAGGTAGGTTCTTTACCGATAGCACCACCTGATAAGCTCTGGATATAGTGGAGCCAAATGTCAAGATCCTATTATGATAGAATTGGGGTGGGCAGGTAGTAAATAAGTAGCTAACTGAATGATATTAATATATTTATATAACAAATATATATTTATTAAAATATAATAAATTATGCTTATTGTTATAGTTAAAATGTTAAATATATAATGCATAATAACACTATTATTATTATTATTTCATAAATAATTATTAAAAAACAGCATGGGGATGTTACTTTTGATAGGGTGATTGAGAAGAGTCGTTTGAGGTGGAACCATCCAGTTGAGAGTTACTCCTAAAAAAGAGCCATCCATCAGAAGAGTCTAAAGGAAATCAGTCCTGAATATTCATTTGAAGTACTGATGCTGAAGTTGAAACTCCAATACTTTGGCCACCTGATGCGAAGAACTGACTCATCTGAAAAGACCCCGCTGCTGGGAAAGATTGAAGGCGGGAGGAAAAGGGGACGACAGAGGATGAGATGGTTGGATGGCTTCACTGACTNTGATGCTGAAGTTGAAACTCCAATACTTTGGCCACCTGATGCGAAGAACTGACTCATCTGAAAAGACCCCGCTGCTGGGAAAGATTGAAGGCGGGAGGAAAAGGGGACGACAGAGGATGAGATGGTTGGATGGCTTCACTGACTCGATGGACATGAGTCTGAGTAAAATCCGAGAGTTGGTGATGGACTGGGAAGCCTGGCATGCTGCAGCCCATGGGTTCGCAAAGAGTCAGACACGACTGAGTGACTGAACTGAACTGAACTGATGAGAAGAGCAGTCTAGGCTGAGGGACAATAGTTGTGGAGCCATAAGGCAGGAACAGGCTTGAAGTTCTCAGGGAGCTGGAAAAGGGGCGTGTAGTCCTGGTGTCCTGCCAAAGGGTAGAGTGAGGAGATGAGGTCGGAGAGGCAGGCTGGGCCCTGCCTGGGCAGGGCCTTATCCACCTGAGGAAATGTTTGGGATTCATTCTGAAAGCAGTTGGGAAGCTTGGAGGCAGTTAAGGTGGGGAGTAACATGACCAGGTTTATGTTTTTAAAAGATAATTTTCGGAAAAGGTAAAATCATGACTCCCATACATAAAAAGGAACAGATGTTAAAGCTTTTATTTAACTTGTTAAATGCCATCATAGTATTCAAAGGACAATTTGATGTGGAAAAAGGAATGCTGAATTGAATGCACAAATATTTAGTGTATGTTAGTTGGTTTTCCCACGAGGGATATGGGTGACAGCTGAAAGGGAACCTCTACCATGAAGGAAGGTGTGTGTGTCTATCAGTTATCTAAACTTTCAAAATTGTGAAAATAGTTCAAAGACAATGAAAGAGTAGATTCAGATAACTGGGCAATGTGTGCTGTACATAGACAATGCAGTTTTCCAATGAAATACAATTTACTTCCTACAACACTTTAAAAAAAAAAACCTTTTAATTTTGACAGTTATAGATTTTAAACTTTTCATTTTAGAATAAACTTATTAATAAGCTTATTATTTTTAAATAATTACAGATTCACAGGAAGGTCCAAAGATAGTGCAGAGAGGTCCCAGGTACCCTTCATCCATTTCCTCCAAGGGGTGGAATCATGCAATATGTGATCTTTTGAGATTTTTCACTTACTTTAATGCCCCTGAGATCCATCCATGTTGTTGTCAATAGTTTGATCCTTTTCATTGCTGACTAGTACTCCACAGTGAATATCCCACAATTTGTTAAACCCTTCACCTGTTGCAGGGAACCTCTACCATGAAGGAAGGTGTGTGTATCTATCAGTTATCTAAACTTTCAAAATTGTAAAAATAGTTCAAAGACAATGAAAGAGTAGATTTTGGTTGCTTTCAGTTTGGGACTCTTGCAAATAAAGCTGCTCTGAATAGTCTGGCACAGGTTTTAGTGTAGATGCAAATTTTGTTTCTCTGAGTCTTTCTACAATATTTAAAAAGATTCCTTCTGTTTTGTGAACAATGGACTGTAGAAGATCAGACTGGAAGCAGGGAGACATTTATTTTCTAAACAGTGACTGAGTAACCCTTTCAAAATATAATCATATATTTCCACTGCCCTCCATTGTCTTCCCCCTCCATAGAGTAAAATCCAGAGTGTGCCATTGCCTGCTAAAGTCCCCTTAGGAGCTACAATTGCCTCTCAGGCCTCATTCCTTCTGTCCCCTCCCTGCCTCACTCCACTCCAGCCTTAATGGTCTTTACCAGGTTCCAAATGTCCTGCATCAAGATTCTTACCTTTAATGCTCCTTCTGCTTAAAATGTTTCTTTCTCCAGATGTCTGCATAACCCCGTACCTTATCTCATTCCAGTCTTTGCTCTAGTTATTTCTTTTTCAATGAGCCCTTCACTAGTCACCTTATTTACAACTGAAGCCCCGCCTCGCTTCCCCCATACTCCCCACCTCTTTTTCTCTCCAGCACCTATCACCGTCTGTCATGCTATACAGACTATCTGCTGTGTAACATCATGTATATTACACGGTCAGCCCTGCATATCCTTGTGTTCCCCATCTGTGATTTCAACCAACCATGGACTGAATTTCAAAATTTGATTTACTGATACAATGGCAGCCCACTCCAGTACTCTTGCCTGGAAAATCCCATGGACGGAGGAGCCTGGAAGGTTGCAGTCCATGGGGTCGCTGAGGGTCTGGCACGACTGAGCGACTTCACTTTCACTTTCCACTTTCCTGCATTGGAGAAGGAAATGGCAACCCTCTCCAGTGTTCTTGCCTGGAGAATCCCAGGGACGGGGGAGCCTGGTAGACTGCCCTCTGGGGTCGCACAGAGTCGGACACGACTGAAGTGACTTAGCAGAGCAGAGCTGACTGTACCACTGACATTTTATGGAGGGGACTTGAGCAGCCATTTTATTTAGGATCTTGAACAGCCATTTTGTATATGGGACTTGTACAGCCATTTTATTTATGGGATTTGTATAGCCATATTATGTAGAGACTTAAGCAGCCATTTTATGTAGGGTCTTGAACAGCCATTTTGTATATGGGACTTGTGCAGCCATTTTATGTAACATACTTGAGCATTGGAGGATCTTGGTATCTTCAGGGCATCCTAGAAGCAATACTGAGGAATGGCTCACTCATTTTTTGCTTCCAGTGAGTAGTATGCAAATTCCTTAAGGGTAGGAGTTCTGTTTTTGTTCTGTTCCTTGAGTCTGCAGCATCTAGCCTAGCATCTAGCACAGAGTTGAGGCTCAGGAAGGGCTTGTTGGATGAATGGGTGACTTTAGGAGGCGCTGGCAATAGTCCAAATGAGAACTTGGACTGCTTGGACCAGTACACTGGTGGTTTCAATGGAAGGAAATAGCTAAACACAGAATATATTCAAGAGGCAGTTGTTTCTTTTTATACAGCTTTGGAAAGTGGAAAGTTTATGCTTATGTCAAGCCCAAATTTTCTTCTTCTAACTGTTGGCTGTTGGGGCTATTCAGAAGAAGTTTAATACTCTCCCTAATTTGAATTTAGAATGAAATCTTACAACATTTTTTCTTTCCTTCCTGTGATGGTTCCTAGGAACTTTTTGAAATGGATCCATCTTTTAAAATAGTAGATTAGGATAGGCATCTTTGGTCTAATTACTAGTTTTCTCACTAATAAGATTCTGTGTTCATTAGGACTCTTTCAGTAGCATGTGGCAGAAACCCAATACAAATGAATTATGCATAAAGATGCTTGTGGCTGTCATAACCCTGAAGACTAGAGGTAGGCAGTGTGTAGAGCAAACATATATGCTCATATAGTATTATTAGGAATCTACCTCTCTCCATTGCTTGCCTTCAATTTTCTTTCTGTTGATTCATCTTCTGGCAGGCTCTTCCTTTGTGGTGGTCATCTGGCCGCCAGCAGTTATCACCTGTGTGAAAAGAGAGCACGTTTTCTCCGTCAGCTCCAGGGAAATACCAGAATTAACTGTCATTGTTTTGTTGTGTCTTGATTAGTTTACTTGTTCCTTGACCCTTCCAATGTTGTGATGTTGGGGCTCTTTCCCTTAAGGGAAAAAGAACTAGAGAACAAGGAATTGAAGGAATTTCCCCCAAGTTAAAAAGTGAATTAATTGGAGTTTAACTCAAGTTAAGAGTCTTATGTTTGATCAGAGTAGCAAATATAACTTGTTAAGCTTAGCAAATATAATCTTTTACTCTCTATTCCTCACTTCCCTCCAATTTCTGAATGAACATTCCTCCCAAAGGGCTGAAAGCACCCTGGACAGAAGTATGAGCTTGAGAAGTATATGAAGATCAAGTTGGATATTAAAGCCTCGAGGGCAAAAGGAGGAGCAAGTTATTAAGGGAAAGTCCAGGAGATGTAGTAATAGTAAGTTGAACTGTGGGTGATTCCGTTTTTTAAAAAATTGCAGTCTTCACCAGCAAGGTCAGTTTCCATTTTGCCCTCTTAATTTCTTTAATTAATCAATTTTAAAATTGTTTGGCCATGTGGCATGTGGGATCTTAGTTCCTTGATCAGGGGTCAAACCTGCATCCCTTGAATTGGAAGCACAGGGTCAGGGAAGTCCCTCTTAATTTTTTTATGAGTATTGTATCACAACAGGAAACAATCAGTTCCTAATGTTAGTTAGTATTTAAGCCAGAATTTTGGTACATAGTACCACCAGAGGACCAACTTCCATGCAGAAGGTCCTGAAATGAGCCAGTGAAATGCAATCTGAAGTATTTGGCAGTTAAATATTGAGATTTTGTGACATCACACATTGTATGCTTTACAGGAATTTTTACAAATTAATGCATGCCATATGCCCCCAACCAAGAAAGTGATTTTTCTGTTGTCCTGGCTGCTTGGAGTATTTCATGGTTTGCTAACAGAGATTTTTTATTTTATTTATTTACTTTTAAATTTTTTATTAAAGTATAGTTGACTTACACTGTTGTGCTAGTTTCTGACATACAGCGAAGTGGTTCAGTTACACACACACACACACACACACACACACACACACACACACACACACATAAAGTCTGCATTTTCTAATCCTAAACTGTCAATCTACTGCACCCCCTTGGGAACTACAAGTGTGTACTCTATGTCTGTGAGTCTGTTTCTGTTTCATAGGTAAGTTCATTTGTGTTATATTTTATATTCCACATGTAAGTGATATCATATAGTATTTGTCTTTCTCTTTCTGAATCACTTTCTGACTTACTTTTTTTTTTTTTTACTTTATTTTACTTTACAATACTCTATTGGCTTTGCCATACATCGACATGAATCCACCACAGGTGTACATGAGCTCCCAATCCTGAATCCCCCTCCCACCTCCCACTCCACAACGTGTCTCTGGCTCATCCCCGTGCACCAGCCCCAAGCATCCTGCATCCTGCATCGAACCTAGACCGGCGCCTCATTTCTTACATGATAGTATACATGCTTCAATGCCATTCTCCCAAATCATCCCACCCTCTTCTTTTCCCTCCGAGGCCAAAAGTCCGTTCTATGTGTCTGTGTCTCTTTTGTTGTCTCAGATACAGGGTCATCATTACTATCTTTCTAAATTCCGTATATACGTGTCTGACTTACTTAACATGATAATCTCTAAGTAAGTAAGTAAGTGAAGTCGCTCAGTCGTGTCCAACTCTTTGCGACCCCGTGGACTGTAGCCCACCAGGCTCCTCCGTCCCTGGGATTCTCCAGGCAAGAATACTGGAGTGGGTTGCCACTTCCTTCTCCAGGGGATCTTCCCAACCCAGGGAAGATAATCTCTAGGTCCATCTATATTGTTACAAGTGACATTATTTCATTCTTTTTATGACTGAGTAGTATTCCATTATACATTTGTATACCACTTCTTTTTTATTCATCCATGTATTGATGGACAGTTTAAGTTGCCTCCATGTCTTAGCTATTGTAAACAGTGTTATGAACATAGAGGGGCATGTGTCATTTTGAATTCAGTTCTGGATGTATTCTACTTCTCATTTTAGTTTTTTGAGGGAACTCCATATTGTTTTCCATATTGGCTGCACTAATTTTCATTCCCAAAAGGGTGAGAGGGTTCCCTTTTCTCCACATCCTCTGCAGCATTTGTTATTTGTTGACTTTTTAATGATGGCCATTCTGACTGGTGTGAGGAGATACCTCATTGTAGTTTTGATTGGCATTTCTCTAATAATGAGTGATATTGAGTATTTTTTCATGTGGTTTTTTTTTTTTTTTTTTTTTGCCTTCTGTCTTCTTTGGAGAAATGTATATTTGGGTCTTCTGCCCAATTTTTTGATTGGGCTTTTTTNTATTTTTGTTTTGTTTGGCATTTTTCTAATAATGAGTGATATTTAGTTTTTTTTTGTGTTTTTTTTTTTTTTTTTTTTTTTTTGCCTTCTGTCTTCTTTGGAGAAATGTATATTTGGGTCTTCTGCCCAATTTTTTGATTGGGCTTTTTTTTTGTTACTGAATCATATGAGGTTTTTGTATATTTTGGAAATTAAACCCTTAATGAGGCTTCTTTAAATACCCATTTTTGAAAACCAAGAGAAATATGTTTTTCTGCAAAAACTATGGTAATTTTCTAGCTGAATTCTATAATGTCCAGGCAGCTGGGGTTTTTGTATGTTTTCTAGTACAAAACAGGAAAGTTTTATTTTTCCCCTGTGCTTTTGTCTTCAAAAAGCACCTGGTAATAAATGTCATGTGTTGCATGAATATTAATGATAACACTTTGGCCTTGTTTCCAGGTTAGTCAGATTTCTAGGTTCTCCACCCCCCAATAGCTTCAAAGATGACTGATTATAGAATCATAGACTTTGCTTTTCAAGAAGAGATGATATTAGTTTCCTAGGGCTGTTGTAATAAAGTAGCACACATTAAGTGGCTTTAATCACAGAAATTCTCACAAGTTCGGAGGCTGGAAATATGAAATCAAGGTGTCAGCCAGGCTGGTTTCCTTTTGAGGACTATGAGAAGAACCTGGTCCATACTCTCACCTGACTTCTGGTGGTTGGCTTGCTGGCTGTCTCTGGTGTTCCTAGGCTTGTAGAAGCATCACCCCAACTCTGCCCTCATATTCCTGTGGCATTCTCCCTGTGTGCCTGTCTCTGTTCAAATTTCTCTTTCTATACTTTCTTAACCTCAGCCCTAGCAAACTAACACACATACCATTTAGGCAGATTATATGATAATCTCTAGTAACAAAAATAAATTATGGCAGAAAGGTCAAATGTTTGATTTTTTTAAAAAGCAAGACTACTAGAACTTGTATGATTTAAAATACATTGCTGGAAGACATTAGCACACAATGCTGCTGCTGCTGCTGCTGCTAAATTGCTTCAGTCGTGTGTGACTCTGTGCAACTTCATAGACGGCAGCCTACAAGGCTCCGCTATCCCTGGGGTTCTCCAGGCAAGAACACTGGAGTGGGTTGCCATTTCCTTCTCCAATGCATGAAAGTGAAAAGAGAAAGTGAAGTCACTCGGTCGTGTCTGACTCCTCGCAACCCCATGGACTCAGCTGACCAGGCTCCTCCATCCATGGGATTTTCCAGGCAAGAGTACTGGAATGGGGTGCCATTGCCTTCTCCATTTGCACACAGTAGATATGCCCAATTGGGTATAAACAGTGGCTTCCCACAAGGCTACAGCTCACAGGGCCAATTGTAAGTGAGGTTATGAGCAGGGACCTTTGACTATTTCCATCATGCCCCTTGAATTTAACGAATTCAAGCACATCCCTGAAATGAGAGTTACACAGAGCTAATACCTCCATGCCTTCTCCAACCCCACCCTCGAAGGTATGGTCAGAGAACAAGTTGAGTCACACATAAAACTTATTAAAAGCATGCATAAATATATATTTAGTCAGCCAGTCTTAATGTTGGTTGACTTAACTTTGCTGGGAGAATTTTCAAACATACTGTTGCCTAGATCTTTCCTCAGACCAATCAAAACAGAATGTCTGGGGTAGGGCCTCGGCATTGGTGATTTAAGAATCTCTTTGGATGATTTCAATATAGAGCTATCTTTAGACTCACTGACTGAAGCAACAGCAGTGTCACTAGAATATAGACATTATTATTTCAAGGTAGCTGTGTGGAAGCCTAGTATACATTGGGATGCTTGAGCATTTTGCTTTTAATGAGCGAACAACATATCTCCCTGTCGCCCCAAAGATAAACTGATACAGTTAGAGAGCAGTCATATTGGCCTGGAGTCTGAGCTAAGCAGGGCTGAAACATAGGAAGAAATGGACTGAATCCAGAAGAGACTGAGACTAGCCAGACAGCAGGTTTACTGGGTATGAAAGAAACTCAGTCCTTTGCAAGAGGAGAAAATACAGTCAGCTCAAGTAGGCATCTTCATGAGAGGTCAAGACAGTGATTTTAAACTTTGAGTCTTGAATATTATAACTCTTTTGGTTTCAAGAGACAGAAATCCAGCGCAAACCAGATAAGCAAAAAGAGAAGTTTATTGACTCATTCAACTCAGAAGGATTTCTAAGATATCTCATAGGAAAGGTGAAAGGACTGCAAGAATTAGTCATTGAGATTAGAAAAAGGGACTCACTGACGGTAGAATTTTTTCTCTCTCCGTCTAACTCTCATCTCTCCATGTTGCGTGAGAGATGGCCTCCAGTAGACCCAAAGTATTGTCTTCCTAGCTTAAAATCCACAACAGAAAGATGGCTGTCTCATGCCATCCTTGGTTCAGTCTTCATTGTTTTGGAGAGAAGTTTCTGTTATTGGCTAGGCCGGGGTACTGCACATGGCAAAGTGATTCCCTGAGGATGGGATGGAGGTAGACAAAAACAACTGCTCTCTACCCCATCATGAGAGTGAATTAATAACTCTTCCTTCAGCCTTTAATAAAAAACATTTTTATGGGATTCAAATGCTACCTAAATCAAGGAAAAAGCCTTCTTTGGAAATGTAAGGGAAAAGTCAAATGGCAACAGAAGACAAGCTTGAATATTTAAGAGTGGGAATCAAATGGTTTTAGGCTTAACTGTCTCTGTTTTCTAGTTGGTGAAATTTAAGACTGTTCTGAACTTGTTTGTTCAAGGACAGGTATACCTGTGCAAACAAGAACTTCACTTACTCTTGACACACTCTGCTCTGTAAACCAGGTACAGCATTTTGTGTAACATGCATGACAACAGCTGTTACTTAGGTTAGTTACTTTCCCTTTAATGATACAGCCTAGTGGTTTTGTTTTGCTTTTCTCTTCCAGTGGGACTCCAGACTTCCCAAGAAAGGTCATCCGTGAATTTGGAAGATAAGAACAGACCTATGGTTGTGACACCCACCTTGGGGAGTCTTGAACTTGGGGGCATGTGTTTTCATGAAATTATCATAGATGTTTCTGATTTCCAAGAACATAGTTACAAGTGTATAGATTTGTTGTTCTACAATATAAAGTGGAAAGAGATCTCATTTTGTTTAGAAACTTGTAAGCCACTCCATATCCCAGGTGTCTCATTTTTGCTAGTAGAAGGATAGCATGAGTAAAAGTCTGAGTGGTACAATGTACAATTACAAAGTTGTGGGCTGGGTTAACCATTCGTTATCCACGTGTCTGTAGAAAACATAGAATATAAATTAGGGATATGAGCTCTGGAGCCAGTGCCTTGGGTTTTATGTTGGCTCTTCTGCTTACTAGCTATATATTCTTGTACCAGTTACTTAACCCTTAGTGCCTTGGTTTGTCCATCTTTAAAATGGGGATAATAATAGTGGCAGCTTGGCAGCATTGTCCTGAAGATGAAAGGAATGTGGCACATAAGCAGGGCCTGGCACACAGAAAACATTTGGTAAAGATTAGTTCTTACCATTGTCATTAGATACAATCAAGTGAAGTCTTTTGGCTATATCTTAATCCCAAAGGAGTAGCTGCCCCAGAGAGGGATCTATGAAGCTTATGCTTCTCTGCTGGCCTCTTCCCAAGCCCCATAAAGAGCACAGACCTTGGTACCAGCAGCCCTGGACCCAAATTTAGGCTCCACCACTCTTTGAAATATGGGCAAGTCTTGTGACATCAGGCAGATCAGGCGTGCCTGTGAATCCCTTTGTCCTTGATCATGTAGCCAGGACGGTCCTGCTGCACTCATGGCTTTAGCGGGTGGGCAGGTCAGTGAGGCGGCACTTGGCAGCTGCCCCAGGCCTGAGGTCAGCAGTGGTGAGATGCATTCCACACTCACCTTCCTCTCTCCCCCAACACTGGTAATGTTTCAGTAGATGGAAGACACCTACAGTGCTCTTGTTTTTAACAGTCTCCCATTTTGTCTCTATCTTGCTCTCAAGTTTTTGCTATTCTGGATTTCAGAAAATAGTTCAGTTGCCAAAATTGGTTGAATGAGCTACTTTTAAAATTAGTCGAGTGATACGAAGTATTGCTTTGTGGAGCGTTTCTAGCAATTTCCCTTCATAGAACCATCCTCTAAGAGGGTGTTTTGACAAAAGGGGAGGATTTATAAAATTCACTTTATGAGAAACATCCACATCCAGGGAAATCCATGTCATAAAAATCTCTTCTGTTCCCTAACTACGATAAATCAAGACATGGATCATCATCCAAAGATAGACATTTTAAATTTATTATTATTATTCACTTCAGCATGAGGTCCTTCTTGGGCTACTGGTTTAGTCCTATCTGGATGGCCTCAGGTTCTAACCTCAGCTATTTAATTTCAGCTCAGTTCAGTAGCTCATGTTTACGGATAAATGAGCAAAACAGTAAAGATCAAAAGCAAAAAATAAAATTACTATGGAATTCAATATTTCAGAAGCTGGAGCCCAGTAAATGTTAGTGAAGTGTGGCGTTCAGAACGAAAGGCCCGCACTTATGATAATACGCCTAACAAGGAAATGAGATTGACACAGCAATTCTCTGTTTTTGTTGTCCCCTGAGGTTAGAGATTATGCAGTGCGTGTTTCTGTTTTTAGCTTCTTTGGTAATTCCTGTGGTGAGAGACTACACTCTGCATATTTGTCAAGGTTGCACTCCTGCGAGGTGCTGGGTCTTTGAGGTAGCACAGGAAACACGGTTCTCCTCTGAGCCTTGAACTCCATTCCTCCCCACTCCGGTCACCCCGTGATCCAGGGCCCCCCTCCTGTGACCGATTTCTTTATTTATGCTCAGTTGCCAGGGAATTCCACAGAGGAAGCATAAGTCTATCTTGCCCACGGTGGTTACTGTGAGAAATGTTGAAACCGGTGTCCAAATGACAAAATGTTTATGTTGTTTATTTGATATCTCATTGTAATCATGAGGCCTTTTAACACCAATTGAAGATAGCCTAAGAATAGGAAACTGTGGAACATCAGTGTGGATTTGAATGAAAAGTAAACTAGTTTGGCTTCTTTTGTGACAAAAATGTGGGTTTGGGACTGTTGCCTCTTTGATAATAGTTATTCTGGCCAAGTCCTAGGGTTGCAGTGTCATCAATAAACTCAACTCAGACCAGTTGAAGGAGCTTAGGGCTCTGTCAATTGACGTAGTTGGGAAGGATATGGGGTAACAGATTTACTACAGCAGTCAAGGTTGTAGTCACTGGCATCAAGGGGTTGGTGCTGGCAGGACTCTTCCCTCCCCATCCACACCTTATCCCTGCTTGCCTATTTAAAAAAAAATTTTTGTTTATTTGTCTGTATTGAATTTTAGTTGCAACAGGTAGAATCTTTTAGTTGTGGCATGCGAACTCATAGTTGTGGCATGTGGAATCTAGTTCTCTGACCAGGGTTTCAACGTGCACTGGGAATGTGGGGTCCCAGCCACTGGACCACCAGGGAAGTCCCCCTGCTTGTGTTGCTTCTGTGTAAGTCACCCTTACTCTCTTCTGCTGAAGATCCACTCTGTCCACATGGCAGAGCACACAGCCACCCTCAGGCTCAGCTTAGTACCCAAGTAAATTTGGCTTAAAGCTCAACATTCAGAAAATGAAGACCATGGCACTGGTCCCATCACTTAATGGGAAATAGATGGGGAAACAGTGGAAACAGCATCAGACCTTATTTTTGGGGGCTCCAAAATCACTGCAGGTGATGATTGCAGCCATGAAATTAAAAGACGCTTACTCCTTGGAAGAAAAGTTATGACCAACCTAGATGNCTTGGCAAAACTCTATTAGTCTTTGCCCTGCTTCCTTCCACATTCCAAGGCCAAATTTGCCTGTTACTCGAGGACTACCTCTAGTAATTTTCTGGTGACATGTTTAGGGTTTTCTATGTATAACATAATGTCATCTGCAAACAGTGAGAGTTTTACTTCTTTTCTGCTCTGGATTCCTTTTATTTCTTTGTTCTTCTCTAATTGCTTTGGCTAGGACTTCCAAAACTGTGTTGAGTAATAGTGGAGAGAAAGGGCAACCTTGTCTTCTTTCTTATCTTAGAGGAAATGCTTTCAGTTTTTCACTTTGAGAATAGTGTTTCCTGTGGATTTGTCATTAGTGTGTTCCTTCTATGCCTACTTTCTGGAGAGATTTTATCATAAATATATGTTGAATTTTGTCAAAAGCTTTTTCTGCATCTATTGTGATAATCATATGGTTTTTATCTTTCAATTTGTTAATATCATGTATCACATTGATTTATTTATTATTATTATTTTTTACTCTAACGCATATATACAGAATTTAGAAAGATGGTAATGATTGATTTGTGTATGTTGAAGAATCCTTGCATCTGGTATAAAGCCCACTTGATCATGATGTATGATCATTTTACTGTGTTGTTGGTTTCTACTGGCTAGAATTTTGTTGAGTATTTTTGCATCTATGTTCAGTGATATTGGCCTGTAGTTTTCTTTTTTTGTGACATCTTTGTTGGATTTTGGTATCAGAATGATGGTGGTCTTGTAGAATGAGTTTGGGAGTTTTCTTCCTCTGCAATTTTCTGAAAGAGTTTGAGCAGGATTGGTGTTTTATCTCTTCTCTAAACTTTTGGTAGAATTCACCTGTGAAGCCATTTATCTGGTTGGAAGATTTTTTAAATTACAAGTTTGAATTTCATGCTTGTTATTGGTATGCTCATGTTTTCTATTTCTTCCTGGTTCAGTTTTGGAAGATTATACTTTTCTAAGAATTTATCTATTCCTTCCAGGCTGTCCATTTTGTTGGTGTATAATTGTTCACAGTGTAACAGAGCAAGATCAGCAGAGCCCTTAGCAGATAACCATTGCTGTGCCTCATTACTCTGCACTGTTACTAGACAATAGGTGTTGCTCTGCCATTGTTTGTTGCCTCATTGGGCCCCTCCCATAAGCAACCAACTATCAATAAGTGATCCTTAGCTGTCCTGCCCAGCAATTGGTCAGCACTGCAGTGGGCCCTGCCTACTGGTAACTGTCAGTGAGGAACCACTGGGGAAATGATTCAGTCAAGAGTCTGTGGTGTGGTGTCATCAGGTGGAGAGTGAGCTAAGAGATAGATTCAGGCCTCCTGGAGCCCCTCCAGCTTACCCAGCCTTGGACCAGTGGATGAGCTACAAGGCCCAGGGAATGGACTGTGGACTATGTCTCACAAGTCTCCAGAGCCTGCACTAAGGCCTCCACTAGCTGTGGTCCAGGCCTTGAGGCAAAGGTGAACCTCTCCCCTATCCCTGTCTCTGTGACCCAATAGCAGTGGCTGTCTGTGTGGGCTACAGTCTGTGAAACTTGGTCTCCTCATTAGGGCAGCCTGAGGAGACTGAGGGACATTGGGTGGGATGCCTGACTCCTTCAGGGGTGACAGCTGGGTAGGGTGTGGGAATCTGACCTCAAAAGAACTGTGAACTGAGATCTGCCATCTCTTAGCCTGGACTGGGACCTTGGAGGGTGAAAGGTTTGCTTTGTGACTTTTCCCTTTCTTGTCAAGACAGAGAATAACATTCATCCAGTAGAGATTTACAGGATTGTCATTAGCTGACTATGATCTGACCTCAGGAAAAAAGGATCTGGTGCTGAGAACTCTGCAAAAACTAAGCATGCCCATCCCTCGCCTTTCGGTTTTAAAGGGACTTGCTGAAAAATTTCAGTAACTTTAGGGTTCTTAGGGCATAAGCCATCCATCTTTGTATGGATTTGTAATAAATTTTTCTTTGTTCCAAACTTTAGTGTTTTAGTATTGATGGGCCTCACTCTGCATCAGACACATGGACTTGCAAATTCAGTAACAGTAGTAGTCTCTTATGATCCTTTGTATTTCTGTGTTATTCCTTGTAACATTGCCTTTTTAATTTCTAACTTTATTGCTGAGTCTTCTCCCTTTCCCCCTTGATGCCTCTGGCTAACTCTTTATCAATTTTATCTTTTCAAAGAGCCAGTTTTAGTTTTATTGATCTTTCTAACATTTCCTTAATTTCTCCTTCATTTATTTCTGCTCTGATCTTTATGATTTCTTTCCTTCTACTAACTTTGAGGTTTTTTTCTTTTTTAGTTTTCTAGTTGCTTTAGATGTAAGCTTCGTTTGTTTATTTGGTGGTTTTATTTTTCTTGAGGTAGACTTTTCTATCAATTTCTCTTTAGTGCTGCTTTTACTGCACCCCACATGGGCTTCCCTGATGGCTCAGCTGTTAAAGAATCCACCTGCAGTGTGGGAGACCTGGATTCAATCCCTGGGTTGGAAGATCCCTTGGAGAAGTGAAAGGCTACCCACTCCAGTATTCTGGCCTGGATAATCCCATGGACTGTGTAGCCCATGGGGTTGTAAAGAGTGACTTTCACATATGGATTCGAGTTGTCATATTTTCATTGTCATTTGCTTCTAAGTATTTATTTTTTAATTTCCTCTTTGATTTCTTAAGTGACCACATGATTATTCAGAAATGTATTGTTTAGTTTCCATGCATTTGTGATTTTAAAGTTTTTTCCTATAGTTGATATCTAATCTTATAATTTTGTGATCAGAAAAGATGCTTGAAATGATTTCAGAGTTATAAAATTTACCAAGACTTTATTTGTGACCCAAGATGTGATCTATCCTGGAGAATGTTCCATGTGCACCTGCGAATAAAGTGAAATGCACTGTAGATATTGCTTGGAGCATTTAGTCCAGTTACCTTTAAGGTAATTGCTGACGTGTATGATCCTGTTTCCATTTATTGTTTTGGGTTGGCTTTTGTAGGCTTTTTCTCTCTTTTGTGTTTCCTGTCTAGAGAAATTCCTTTACCATTTGTTATAAAGCTGGCTTGATGCTGCTGAATTCTCTTAACTTTTGCCTGTCTGTAAAGCTTTTGATTTCTCCTTCACATTTGAATGAGATCTTTGCTGGGTAGAGTAATTTTGGTTGTAGGTTTTTTCCTTTCATCACTTTAAGTATATCCTGCCAGTCTCTTCTGGTCTGAAGAGTTTCTGTTGAAAGATCAGCTGTTGGCCTTATGGAGACCCCTTTGTATGCTATTTGTTGCTTTTCCCTTGCTGCTTTTAATGTTTGTTCTTTGTGTTTAATTTTTGATGGAGAAGGGACTACCCACTCCAGTATTCCAGTGTTTCTCTTGTGTCTCAGCTGGTAAAGAATCTGACTGCAATGTGGGACACTTGGGTTTGANGTATGCTATTTGTTGCTTTTCCCTTGCTGCTTTTAATGTTTGTTCTTTGTGTTTAATTTTTGATGGAGAAGGGACTACCCACTCCAGTATTCCAGTGTTTCTCTTGTGTCTCAGCTGGTAAAGAATCTGACTGCAATGTGGGACACTTGGGTTTGATTCCTGGGTTGGGAAGATCCCCTGGAGAAGGGAAAGGTTACCCACTCCAGTATTCTGGCCTGGAGAATTCCATGGACTATATAGTTCATGGAGTCGCAAAGAGTTGGACATGACTGAGCAACTTTCACTTTCACTGGCATATTTCTCCTTGGGTTTATCCTATATTAGACTCTCTGGCCTTCCTGGGTTTGGGTGGCTATTTCCTTTCCAATGTAAGGGAAGTTTTCAACTATAATCTCTTCAAATATTTTCTCATATGCTTTCTTTTTTTTTTCTTCTTCTTCAAGGACCTCTATTATTTGAATGTTGGTGTGCTTAATGTTGTCCCAGAGGTCTTTGAGACTGTCCTCATTACTTTTTATTCTTTTTTCTTTAGTCTACTCTGCTTCAGTTATTTCCACCATTCTGTCTTCCAGCTCACTTATCTGTTCTTCTGCCTCAGTTATTCTGTAATTTGTTCCCCCTAGTGAATTTTTAATCTCATTTATTGTCTTGTTCATTGCCGATTATCTATTCTTAATTCTTGTATGTCTTGTTAAACACTTATTGTATCTTCTGTGCCTCTGCCTTTAGTCTATTTATTTGTGATTCCATTTTGTTTCCATGTTTTAGATCATCTTTACTATCATCACCTTGAATTCTATTTCAAATAAACTGCTATTTCCTCTTCATTTGTTTGGTCTTGTGTTTTTTTGTTTTTTTGTTTTAACCATGTTCCTTCATTTGCTGTGTATTTCTTTGTCTTTTAATTTAATTTAATTTGCTGTGTTTGGGGTCTCCTGTCTGCAGGCTGGAAGGTCATATTTCATCTTAATTCTGGAGTCTGCTTCCTGTGTGTGGCTTTGGACCAGTACCTTGTGAAGGTTTCCTGGTCAGGGGGACTTATGCCTGTGTTCTGGTGGATGGAGCTGGATCATGTCTCTCTGAAGGGCACTGCTGTGTACAGTAGTGTGTTTTGGGGAGTCTATGGGCTTGGCATGGCTTTGGTCAGTCTTTCTGCTAATGGACAGGGTTGTGTTTCTCTTTCACTTAAAGTATGGTGTGAGGAATCTGGCATGGAGCTTTCTGGCCTTTGGGGGAGGGAGCTTGATCTTAGTGTTGAGACTGAGGCCTTTGGGAGAACTCTTATAAAAAAATTAATGTTCCATCAGTTTGGGAGTTCTCTGATGGTCCAAAGTCCTGGACTCAGGTCTCCCACTTTGGGGGTTCAGGGCCGACCTATTACTGTATTATCAAGACTTCACTGGCCACATAGCACAGAAAACAAAACCCCAATACTAATGGTGAAAGCAACACTCAGAAGCCAAGAACACCCAGAAAACTTGCACTGTCATTCTGAGGAGATTGGTTTGCCTTTATGGAAGTCTGGAGTCCTAGCATTCAGAAAGTGTTCTGTAGAAGTTGTTCCTCATGCAGATGAGTTTTTGATGTATTTATCAGGGGAAATTTGAACTCCCCATTTATTCTTCTGCCATCTTGAAATTATCTCCTTGTAATGTGTTAACAGGCATTTTTTCGCTTAAGTCTACCCCTTGAAAGAGACAATAACATGTAAGAAAAAAGTTAGGCTACATGTAAAAAGTCATACAACTAGAAAATTAGAATTTTCCCCAAGATTGTCACTGAAACATAACATGTATTGACATTTCATTCTTTTCATCTGACTGCAAATGGTATGAAAAGGACCTAGAGGTTTTTGAGAGAACCAAATCTATACCCAATATTTGATAAACATAGAGCCTCTAAGACCTTCTAAGAGTGAATAAATGTAAAAAAAAATTGATAATAGGCAAAACCCCATTATTCAAAATATGTTTCAATTTGAAGAGTTAAGGAAAATGTTTTTCTAAGATGCCAAGGCATTATCCCCTCCTCCAAACAAACAAAACGTCAGAGATCTTGCCAGAAATCTTAAGTTCAGAGACTGCTACACTATGAAAATGCAACTATATTCAGATGAAAATACAATGAATTTAACTGAAAATAAATTTTAGACAGTGCATTATATATGGGGAATGAAACCAAACCAGTGTATTAGAAGACAAATTACTAAAATTCTCCTAAAACTAAAGGAGAGGAAGTTGATGATGAAGATAAAGAGACAGAAGAAAATGTACCCCATTTGGTACCCCATTTGGTACCCTCAGGATATTTGGACTGTATTAACTGAGAACTAATGAAATATTTTCCCTGAGCTGAGCAAAGACATCAAGGCTGAGATCAAAAGATATCACCAAGGGCCAAATAAATCAATTGAAAACGATCCACACAGAGATATATTTTAGTGCATATCTGGATCAAGCTGGGGAAAGATTACCTACAAAGAGAAGACACAGTAGTAATATTAAAATACACTTAGGTGGCTCCTGATGCCTGCCTAAGAAGTGTTTGCATCCATCAGAATCATGTAGCACACTTGCTAAATATTTAGGGCTTTGCCTCAGACTTGCTGAATCAAATTTTCCAAGGGTTGGGTGCAGGCAAGCTTCCCAGGATATTCTGAATTGCAACTGGACTTGGAAACCATAGCTGATTGGGTGCCAAGAGACATGGGGTGCATAAATTGGCCACTTATACAATCAATATTCACTAACCAAAGTTTATTATATATTAACAAAATCAGTTAAGAAATAAAATGGGAAACAGTGTCCATTCAGGGAAAAAGTAGATCCCAGGTATGATGTCAACCAGAAATGTGCAGAACTTGTATGATCAAACTGTAATAGGAAAGAACAAACCTGACTCCATATTGGATCTATTAATTTAGCTTTTATTCTTCTGCTCTGTTTCCTGTACTTAGTTATACTGACTCTGCACCTTTTGTAAAACAATGTTGCCACTAGCCTGAAGTATACAGGACAGCTTACTCTCAGGGCCCTGACCTTTAAGATTCATTTACTTTGAGATAAAAAGTTGTAGAATAGAGAATAACGTTTGTCTTGGACGTTTACTTCATGATCTGACTTATGTGGACAGCTGCAAGAACAAAGGATTCCTTCACCAAGACATTTGCACCAACCAACCACTCACCTCCCTTGCCTTGACTTTAACAGTGCTTTGTTAAAACCTTTTTAGGAGTTAGGGGTTTTTGGGGTGGCATGAACCATCCATTTCCTTGCATGGGCCTTCAATAAACCTTTCTCTGCTTTAGGATCCAACATTTTGATTTGTTTGGCATGTGAACTACATGAGTTTGGTAACAAAATTAGAGATGCATAAATGACTACTTACAGTAGTCTAGAGTGAGGTTCTGGTTGGCCAAACCTAAACTTCTTTTCCAAGTGGGATTGATGAATTAGCCATATTAAAATGTAAACATCTACTGGAGACATGTAACCATCTACTTGAGACATGTAACCATACATGCCAAGGTGTTATTAATCCCTTGTCTATCAGCTAAGAAGGGGTTTAACAAGAGTGACAAGGGACAGAAATATTTCAGCCTGAGGTTGAAGGAAGCTTTGAGGCCCTCACTGGGCCCACAAGGACCAATACAATAAGCATAGGACAAAAAGGTCATGTCCTAAATTTCAGTCCTTACTCTTCCACTAACCAAGTGTTAGATCTTATGGAAAAAGCTTGGCTATCTCTCCATTGTGGTTGGGTTTTCTAAAAAGTAGATCATTTTTCTAATTATATAGTCAATACACTCAAACTAAAAGCAAACATTTTTGAAAAACACAAAACACCACCATATGCCTATCATTTCTGTTTGATGTTGTATGTGTTTCCTCAGTCACTCCTGTAGCCACTTGTGTAACTGCAGTGATGGTGTTTGTAGCTTCCCTTTTCCCTTGGTACTGGACTGTGAACCTCTACATGTCAATAGCCTTCTGCTGCAAAAGGGATTATACTGACTGCATTCATGGTTGCTTTGTCGTTTATCTGACTGTTTTTCTAGTTTTGGATATTTAGATTGTATTCATTTCTTTGTCATCAAAAATAACTTTGGGGTGCTGCTGGCGGTGCTGTGCCCTGTGCTCTGAGAGGTTTCCTGGGCAGTGCAGCTGCACCCCAAGGCGGGAGGCCGTTTGAGGGACTCCTCCTCCCTCTCTGGCTGGATCAGTCTGGGAGCCCGAGCCCTGTTGCAATCCTGCAGAACTCAAAGCTGTCAGCCGCAGAGCAGGGCAGAAGATGGAGGGTGTGGAACAGCCACTCCTCCCCAGGGTGCGAGCGGCCCTGGCTGGTGGTGCGCTCGAGGGAGGCTGCTGAGAAGCCTGGTGGCAGCCGGGAGGAATAGAGCTCTCCAGCCAGGTGCCAGGAGACAGCATGGGGAATCTCATCCATGGCAAGGGTCATAAGGTAAGTGGCCTGACAAACACAAAGGCAGGATCAGGCCTCAGGGGTCCCCCTGGACTTTTGGGAGCATCTACCCTCAAAACCAGAGTCTGCCTGCTTTACTGTGTTATGCTTCCCACCTACTCTTCTAACATTAACAGGGGGCTGTACCCCTACCACCTTTTTCTGGAAAAAGTTAATTTAGAGCTTTTAGATAATAAGTCTCCTGGGCATAATAAGAGTGTTTCAATCCAAAAACCCCTCTGATGGCTTTCTAGCCTGCCTGACAGGTTTGTCTGGACTCTTATAGCTGCACATGTGATTGTTTGCAGCCTCCCGNGCAACCCCATGAACTGTAGCCCACCAGGCTCCTCTGTCCATGGAATTCTCCAGGCAAGAATACTGGAGTGAGTTGCTATTTCCTACTCCAGGGAATCTTCCAGACTCCGGGATCGAACCCGAGTCTGCTACAATTAGCAGGTGGATTCTTTACCACTGAGCCACCTGGGAACCCTTCCAATGTTTGTATGTAGATCCCAGGTGAGGAAGCAGGTTTGCTCTGCTTTGGAACATATGCCCACTCCTTGGACCAGTCAATCTCTGTGGATGGATATTATGGTTGATTGGCCTGGGTCTGATGCTTCCTACTGTAGCCAGGGCAGAGAGTGAGTTCCCAGGAGAAGAGGCAATCCAATAGTTGTTATTTGAGTTCAGGACAGTCCACCCCTTGTCTGTCTGATGAGCATATCGTACAATCACTAGCATGCATTCACTGATCATAACTGTGCCATGTTCAACCAAAACTCACTCATATACTCCCTCTGAGAGAAGCAACCTGATGTCACATCCGGTTACCACATCTAGCTCCAATGCATGGCTCTTTATGACCCAGCAACTTGTGACTAACCATTGCCAAAATACCCAATGGATATCAACGGGTATATCACAATGGAGGCAAAAGAAGATAAATACATAAAAACTCCTAGTTAGAGAAAAGGGAAACTGGAGAGCAAATTGTATCAGTGGCCGGTCCTTAGCCTTTTCCATATGCTGCTAGATAGACAGGGATAGGAAGCAGTCCTTTCCCTAGCAGTGAAACCCTTCCAAGATGCAGTGACTTGAAGTGATTTTACTGGCGAGCTTATAATTAAGCAATAGGATGGGTATGGCACATTCATTTTAGGAGATGTGGAAGACATACTCTGATCCCCAACATCCATACCATCCTCAAACCAGTCTGTTTATGGGTTGGATTACGTGCCAGTCATATTCCAAAACCCAAACCCAGCTTCCTGATCAATGATTCAGGATTTAGATAACAAAACATTAGCTTTGCAGGGACTTGCTTTTTTTATCTGAACCATTTGTATTGGAACCTTCTACAATGTAATGCATACTTTCCTGTCTCTTAAAAAAATGTGTGCAATCTGTATTCGTTATGAAAAAGGAATAAATACAAATGAACAACAAAATGTTATCTGTAATATCACTATCCAGAAAACGACTGTAAACACTTGACTTACATTCTTCTGGATGTTCTTTGTTAGTATATGAGTGTGTTGATGTGTAAGTTTAGCAAAAATGAAATCATAGCATGCAACTTGTTTAAAGCCTGCCTTTCAATCCTTCTGCTATTCTAAAAGGTGATAGGATAACTCAGGAGAGAGGGAAGAGAATTGGTCTTTTTAAGTGCCTGGGTATACGCCCATTATCTTGTTTAGGGATACAGGAATAAATAGTGGTTCCAGCCTAGGGCTCAACCACTGTGCCCTGCTAAATCTCTGTCCACTTCCTCACCAATCCTGAGTTAGTTTCCCTCGAAAGAATCTCTCCTCCTCTAGCCTTCCGTTCTCTTTCCTCTCTCTGTGACAGACACTCCTGATGCTTTCTGTTTGCAGCTTTGTGGGAAGTTCTTCAGGTTCATTTAGATGATTCGTGGGGCCAGTGGGATACAAACTATGAAGCCATGACTGTCCTGGGATCTCTAGAACTAGAGGTCACCATCCAATATCAGAGTAAGTGCTGAGTTCCTGGTAGAGAGCGCATGCTGCTGTCTGCGGCAGTAATCCTTGGTTCTGTCATCAAGACAGAATTTTAGGGTTTGGGTCAGGTGCAGTCTTTTTGTTTTTTGTTTTCCTTTCTTCTCCCCTCAGGTTCCTCTCAGCAACTGTACTTGCAAACCTTTGCCTGGACCAAAACTGAGCTCTGAGTGTGGTCCAGAGGCTGTAGACTTGGATGCACACAGAGCCTGACGTCCTGTGGAGGGGCGGCTCTGTACCCCACCCTGTACTGCTCTGGTGTTTTCTGTAGTATGTGTGAAATGACAAAATGGCTGTTTTCTGCATCTTTGCGAGTGACCTCTCAGTCCAGTTTTGAAAATCTCACTTGGAATATTGAAGTTGAATTGGTGGATGGGTATGAACTCTGGAAGCTGATCTTCATCTTTTTGGGAAACTTCAGGTCAATGTATTAGCGCCTGTACTGCTGCCCCAGAGGGTGATTTTTAGAGGGAGGTTGGGTCATCACTGCTTTGCTCAGATTCCCAGTGGTTTCTGCTCTCACTCAAACCAAAGCCAACACAATGCCTGCCAAGGCCCTTGCTATCCATCCCTCTTTTTTAAAAAACAGTATTTATTTTAATTGGAGATAATTATTTTACAACATTGTGCTGGTTTTCGCTATACGTCAGTATGAATTGGCCATAGGCACACACGTGTCTCCACCTCCCTCTTCCCCCCTGACCCCACCCCTCCAGGTTATCACAGAGCGCTGGATTTGCATGCCCTGCATCATACATCAAACTCCCACTGGTTATGTATTTTACGTACGGCAATGTGTATGTTTCAATGCTTTTCTCTCAAATCATCCCACCCTCTCCTTCTCCCACTGAGTCCAAAAATCTGTTCTTTACATCTGTGTCTCCTTTGCTACCTTACACATAGATGGTTAGTATCATCTTTCTAGATTCTATATATGTGCATTAATATCCCATATTTGTCTTTCTCTTTCTGACTTACTTCAGTCTGTAGAAATAGGCTCTGCATTCATCTACCTCATTAGAACTGACTCAAATGTGTTCCTTTTTTTTGCTGAGTAATATTCCATTGTGTATATGTACCACAACTTCCTTATCTGTCCACCCATCTTGTCCCCTGTCTTGTTCTCACCCTTTTGTGCTCCCCCACTCCATCCACACCAGCCTTGCTGTTTCTGGGGGTCACTTGAGGGGCTGCCATTTCAGCGCTGGCTGTTCCCTCTGCCTGAGTTCTCTTCTCTGCACATCTGCACAACTTACTCCTTCAGCAGCTGCTTCTCTTTTTTTGGCCACACCATAGCATGCAGGATCTTAGTTCCCCAGCCAGGGATTGAACCCATGTTCCCTGCAGTGGAAGCTAGGAGTTTTAGCCATTGGACTGCCAGAGAAGTCCTTCCTTCTTTAAGTCTTTGATCAAATTCTCCGTGTAAGTAAAGCAGGCCCTGAGTAAGAGAGCAACCCTCAGTTCTCGTTGAGATCATCTCTGCTCCCCTGACCTGCTGACCACTTCCTGTCCAGAGTTGATCACTACTTCTTTCTGCTTGCCTCTTGCATTTGCAGTGTACCTCCCCTCACTAGAAAGGAAGCTCCTTGGAGATGGTGGTGTTCTCTGCAGTATCCCTAGCATCTGTAACACTGCCTGGCTTGATAAATATTTGTTGAATTAATGAATCGATGGCAGTTTCTTCAGAGGCTAAATGATCCTTACCTAGAAACCCCCTTGCCCCCCCATTAAAAATAAATAAATACAGATGTCCACTCACTAATGGAATAGGTATTTTTTGTAAGTTGGCTACAAAATCAAATCTGTTTGCCTCTTGATTTTCATAATGAAATTAAAGATGCATTTCTATGAAAAAAGTCTCCCAGGAGATTAAACAAGGATTAGGAAAGCTTCCAAATCTATGACATTCTGGGCCTCATTGCCATGCTGTGTTTACTTGCTGCCTTGGCATTCACCTGTCCGTTCTTGCTTCTTTACAACACTTGCAGCCCACAGTGACAATTCTAATGCTGCCTCTCTCTCTCCAAGGAGGGTTTTTTTGTTTTTGTTTTTGATGCTAGGATCCCCTCACTCCATGTTATACATTGTTCTGATTTTTCCTTTCCTTTCTTTCTCTGAGAGCCTAATGTATAATGATATTGTCCAAGGTTATCAAGCACACCATCTTACAGTTTACAGTTAGAAATGAAGCACAGCATCAGTTTAGATTTCCTGTTCTTACCCTCATTTATGCTGCAGAGTCTCTTGCCCTGAAACCACCTCTCCTAATAGGTATTTGTTAGAGTCCTCAAAGGTGAGCCCCACAACTTTAATGTCAACTGTAGACACCATTTGGTGTCTGATATATTCTCTCTTGCTTTAGCTGTCTATAATTGAGGTCCAGGGCCAAAGACATCTCTTGAAGGACTCTCATCATTATCAGTGCAGGTGGTGTTCACTGGGGGCCGCTGCTTCCTGATGCTCCCAAGGCTGCTAGTCCTCTGGAGTTTTCACTGCTGAGAAGTGGAGGAATGACTGTGGGCCAAGGATATTGCTGCATGCATTTTGTCCTCTGGATATTGAAAAGCATTGCTTGGGTGTCTTTTTCTTTTTTTTTTTTTTTTGGTTGCTGCTTGTTTATTGTCTTCTTAGAGCTTTGAAGTGATGGTTGACTTGACTTCTTCCATTCCTACCAGTGTTTCAAAAATCTTAAGGTCAAGTTTTGATTCTACATGGGGTTCTTTTAAAAAATAATTGTATTTATTTATTTTTGGCTGTGCTGGCTGTCTTTATTGCTGCTCGGTTTTTCTCTAGTTGCATCATTCCAGGGCGACTCTCTAGTTTCAGTGCATGGGCTTCTCCTGTTGCTGAGCACAGGCTCTGGGACACACGGAGTTGCGGCTCAGTAGTTCGGCTCCTGGGCTCTAGATAATAGGCTCAGTAGTTTTGATGCTCAGGATTAGCTACTTCATGGTATGTAGGCTCTTCCTAGATCACAGATTGAATCCGTGTCTTCTGCACTGGCCGGCTGATTTTCTTTACCACTGCGCCACCAGGGAAGCCCCACATGAGCGTCTTGATGCTGTCTGAGCTTGCAAGGATTTGAATTATCCCATGGGGGGAGGTCTGGGAGTGAGAGCCTTGAGAAAATGATCCTCCTCTTGCTCTAAGAATCACTGCTTTATTCTTGTAGGAGAACCCATTACCCCAGTGAAGCTGACTGTTGCAAGGATCCATGGTGGTGTTAGTGCATCGTTCACACTGTTCCATTCATTCCTTTATTCACCAGATCCACTGAGCGCTTACTCCATGACCTGTTGAGAAGACAACAGTGCACCATACAAACATGACTTCTGTCCACCTGGAGCTCACCTGTGGTCTAAAAAGGGGGTAGGTATTACACAGGTAAATGCCCGTTGATTATAGATGAGTTAAGACCATTAAAGGAAAAGCCAGGTTTATTAAGATTGTATGGGGAGGGGGTAGTGGGACAGTCTCCTGGGTTGTGGGAAGGGGGTTCTGGGACAGCCCCCCCTTGAGGACTGACAGAGGGAAGCTGAGACCTGAAGCATGGGTAGGAGTTACACAGGAGTAAAGAGGAGAATGATGTTCTAGGCAGAGAAAAAAAATTTTAAGATCAAGGTATCAGGGAATCTATAAAATATGTAAAACATTAATTTATCACTAGTAAAATGGCTGACTGCAGCATATTCAGTTTAAACATGGGTTGTAGTAATAATAATATCCAAAATAACCCATCTTATTCTCAGTGACTCAGGACACATTTTCTTTGCACCTGCTTCCTGCTCTGCAAAACCTGTGGTAAGTGAATATTTATGAGAATGTCAGGACCCTTTGGTTGATCAGGGTTTTTGTTTGTTTGTTTAGTTTTGATAATTTAAGTCATTTCCAGGGAATTCCCTGGCAGTCCAGTGGTTAGGACTATACTCTCACTGCCGAGAGCCCAGGTTCAATACCTGGTCACAGGGAACTAAAATCCCACAAGCTGCATGATGCAGCCGAAAAATAAGCAATGTCCAGAACCTAGTCCTTTGCTTAAGCCATGGAATTTCTTGGTATGTTTTTTAAAGTGGTCGCTTTGTGCTTTGGTGGGTTGGATCAGTGCTTGAAAAGCCCCTAAGTGTACATGTAAGGGAATTTCTGTGTCTTGATGCACAAATGAAGGAAAAAAACATGTTGCATAAGAAAGGTGCAGCAAGAATTTTAGTATGGAGACCTTGGACATCAGGGCACAGTGAGGCAGCTGGATGATAAGCACATTTCTTGCTCTTTGGCTTGTCCAGTGGCGCTAGTGGCAAAGACAGCCACCCTGCCAATGTAGGAGATGTAAGAGATATGGTTTTGATCCCTGGGTCAGGAAGATTCCCTGGAGGAGGGCATGGCAAACCACTCCAGTATTCTTGCCTGGGAAATTCCATGGACAAAGGACCCTGGCAGGCTACAGTTCATAGGGTCAC